>CM076995.1:600000-872500 GCA_039090855.1 Macrothele yani
CTCAGGAACAGAAATGGGGTATATATTATATTCCACCTTGATAATACAGGTCAATGTTCCTCAAGTTACATAGGATCTACAGTTAGAAGTCTCAAGTGCCGTCTACGGGAACACAAATACAACGTGCAAACCGCAGAACAAAATACTGCCTTATCACGTAATGCCATAATGGAACTCATATTCCAGATTGGGACAACGCAAAAATTATTGCAATCCCAAGGTCTAAATCATTAAATCTTATGACCGAAAGCATCTTAATATTGAAACACCGAGACAACTGTTGCAATGACTATGTACCTTATGACATACCTTCTACCTGGAAAAACTTATTATAAAGTTATACACTGAGTAGCCACTTTATTATGACCACCTGACAGTTTTAAGCAAATGAGCTATGGCTGCACGCTGTTGCCGGCAGAGGGCGAAGCTAGTATAAAAAGGGAAAGCTTAGTGCTTGCGACAGTAGTAGAAGTGATTTTTGGGTGACGAGATGGGTAAAAAATGCGATTTGACGGACTTTTAACGAGGGGTGATTGTAGGAGCTCGGAGCCATGGAGCGAGTATCACCGAAACCGCCGCATTCGTGAAATGTTCCAGATCAGCAGCTGTTAAAGTGTTTAAAGACTGGACTGTCAGCCAAAATACTGGGTCTCTACGTGCAACGTGTGGTCGCCATTGATTAATGACTGCTCTGGCGGAACGGAGAGTGCCCAGACTGGTAACAGACAACAGAAGGGCAACAGTGCAGCAAATTACAGACCATCTTAATCAAGGATCCCCTCAAATGATGCACGCATTTTCTCCGTACACTGCATCGGATGAGATATGGCAGCCGAAGGCCTGTTCGAACACCTTTGCTGTCTGCAGTTAACAAGAGAAAACGTCCCCAGTTCGCACAGGAGCTCAAGGATTGGACAGTCGATAATTGGAAACAAATTATGTGGTCCGATGAATCACGTTGTCAGTTGCACCATGCCGATGGTCGAGGGATAATTTGGCGGAAACAGCACGAAAGCATGGACCCCAAATGCATTGCCACAACCCTTCAAGCTGGTGGAGGCAACGTTATGGTTTGTGGAATGTTTTCCTGGCATGCTTTGGGTCCTTTAATTCGTGTTGATCAACGTCTTACTGGCGCATCATATCTATACATCGTTGCGGACCAAGTGCATCCTGTCATGTGGATGGTTTATCCCGCTACTTTCAACAAGATAATGCGTCCTGCCATAGTGCTCGTATTGTACCGGATTTCAGGAACACGCCGGTGAGTTTACTTTGCTTAGGTGGCCCCCACAATCTCCAGATATCAACCCCATTGAGAATTTGCGGGGTGAAGTTGAACGAGCCATCAGACAGCTGGATCCACAACCCTGCAATCTCACACTCCTGGAAAATGCTATTCATCAAGCATAGTCTCAGATTCCACAAACCACCTATCAACATCTCGTGGAGTCCATGCCACGAAGAATCGATGCAGTATTAAAGGCAAAAGGTGGCCTAACGAACTACTGAGGGGGTGGTTATAATAAAGTGGCCACACAGTGTATACTATACCGTGATTTCCACTGTATACGTCACTTAGTCACGCAATTAACATTTTCCCATGATTCCCGACGTAACATGTTCTTGCACATATATATACCGTGCCGGCCTTCATATCTTTTGTACTACATCTGATGATGAACTAAAGTAGTTAGAAAGTACTAATGTTTTTATCTTATGTATATAGCATTTTAATTAAAGTGTTTGAGCCATTATGTGCCTCATGTACATTTCGTAGAACGTGCAAAGATGGTTTTATATTTAGCTAGTATATGTGGAAACTTAAACCACGGAGAATATTTCACGGGTTAGTTCTTGGGGACGAACTCCGAGAAATCATATCGACAGTCACTCTGGAGACGGAAAACACTTCCAGACAATCTTCTGCGTTTACAGAGCCAAAACTGAAAAATACCAGTTTTCTGCCTCAGCTGGACGACAGAGGTATGTCGCATGACCATGATGTAATGCAGCAGAGAGCAGGAGTTCCTTGTTTCTAAAGGTTCCTACGCGCCGTGGAAAATTCCCGATCGCACGATGCACCCGTTTTCGAACGTGCTTTTAACAGAATGTTCCATGTTTTCTAATGCAGCTCCATCTATCTTTGTTTTTTTTTTCGTTATATTTGTTCAAATATCGTAATTTTTGTTTTTTCAGTGTTTATAATCAGGCCATATATGTTTCTTGATCGTTGATGAAAGATAATAGCTCGCGGAACATACGGTGCATATCACTCGGCCCTAGAGATGTTGAGGACCAGTGTTCAATTATTATTGTTCTAAACAGTACCATCTAAATCAACAATATAGGACACAGCACTTCAAAAATTTACATAAACGAATAATTTACTTACAGTTGCGATATATTAAATTTCGGTAGTGGCATTGGGTTCAATTTCTAAGGTGTAAAACTGAAATAAGACAACAGATTTACTGTATAATCAAAACTACGGTAAAGAAATATCAGATGAAAGCCGAAAGGAGTAATTAAGAACTCCAGTTACCATTTGAATATACCTCCTCTTCTATGCTGTTTTAAAAAATAAATTTCCATTCAACATGCATCTTTCCATTCATCATAATCTCCTTTTTAAAACATTTGGACAAAACATTAAAAAACGGGTTAGAAATTAGCTTATTATTTTGGTATGACATGCACCAACATCATACCGTCTGCATATGGTTAATACTGAAGTCAATCCTAAATCTGCAGCAATTACTTGTTTTCAATGTTTTCTGTATTGTGCAAGGCAAAGTCCACTTTATGTATTTCAAAAAATAAATAATCATTTGTCTTTAGGTATGAATTAATGAAAGCCTGCTGGTTGGATAACCCATCTCAAAGACCTGATTTCGGCGTTTTGGCAGAGAAAATTGGTTCTTTTCTTGAAGCCAGCGTTAGAGAGGTAAGTAGATCAGTTAATTTCAGGCTTTTTCTCCTCGATCAGCCTCCATTTCATTGCAGCAATGCGAAATTGCTACACAGTACTTTATTTGAAAAATATCCGCTGCAGCATTAACATTTTTTGCTAACGTCTTTGTTCTCAAACTCACGAATGCCTTGTAATACGTTCGAATCCACTTTATAGTACTCTGTATTTTACGCTTTCCAACCGTAGGTTGAAGAAGTGGATAACTCGCATAAAATAGTTCGATTTCGATGACATTTTATTATGTGGTATGTGACAACTATGTTGTAATTTTCAGAGAATTATGTTGTAATTTTTAGTGAAATGGATTACTTTATATGATTCGGTAATTCAATGTTCTACATAAGTTTGGATTTAATAGTGTACATAAGTTTGCATTCGATAGTGCACAGAAGTTTGGATTTAATTTATCATTGATTTTATAATATCATTGATTATATAATATTTTGGGTTTGACTTTTAACTTAATTTACATTATTTGTTAATTACTTCGTTTATATGTGATGTCAGTTGATTTGGGAGTTTGGAAAATGTTGATGCTGTGATTATGTGGAGTTTAGTTTTGTGTTGTTGAATACTTTTTTCTTTAACATCCTTCTTTTGGAGGATTGTATTAATATGTGCATTTGGATTAGCAGGGGTTTTTCTCCGCATGTAATTGGTTCTCTTAATCCCTGTGAAGCCAACTGGTGGTACAGGTTTTATAGTAAATTACTATACTATACTGGTTACAGTGAGGTTAGGCCCGGTTGAAGTGGGATATTGCCCAGTGGCGTCGTGTTGTCTTCAGTGATGAGTCACGTTTTCACTTAGCGCCGATGACCAGCGCATACCTGTCAGGAGACGAGCCAGCCAGTGCACGGATTCTGCCTTTCTGTGGAACAGCACACGGCTCGCAGACCGGGAGTGACTGTCTCGGGAGCCATTTCCTACGATAGCCGGACACCCTTGTTAGTCCTCCGTACTACCCTCACGGCTCAACGGTACGTCGACGACATTTTAAGACCTGTAGTGTTGTCATTCCTGTCGCAGCATCACCGAGCAATTTTTCAACAGGATAATGCCCAGCCACATGCGGCGGCTCTCACAGGTCTACCTCCGTAATTTCCATACCCTTCCATGGCTACCCTGATCTCCCGACCTCTCACCGATCGAACATGTTTGGGACCTGATGGGACGCCATCTATGCCCATCCCGGAATGTCGGCGAACTGGGCCGCAATTTGGACACCATCTGGCATGCTATACCTCAGGAATGTTTCCTTGAACTGTATGCGCTTATGCGACGGCGGATAACCCCTTGTATCCGAACCAGAGGTGGCGCTACAACATACTGATTTGCTCCTCTCGTGTAGCTGTTTTATCCGAACAAATAGCCCAACTGCTCTGGAACTGCAATCATTTACTTTTTTATACATGCGGATTGCACATACCAATTTTCATTTTGATTGGATGATTCCTTCTGTGTGCTTCAATGTTGTCTTGTTGTTGTTTTATTTGAAAAGAGTGTACAACGTGATGAAATTCATTGCCTGGCTAGTATTCTAATTATACTTTCAGAGCTTATAGTTTCTGCAATTTCGCGCCGTCAGTGTGATATCAGTGTCTCATATTTTGATTTGCTAAAGATTCAAAGAATGTTTTAAACTTTTAAAAATTACAATGCAATTTTAAGGCCCGTTCACTTGTTCGGTTATAGAAAATGTTATGTAGTCTAAGGAATTCTGAAAGAAAACTTTGGAACAGTGGAGGAAGAATATCAAATAAGGTTTATGTGTGGTAAAAGACATCATGCGAATAATTGTAAAAGCTGTAAATTCCGTAAGAAGACTTAACACGAAGTTTTGGAAAGAAATCATAACACAATTACTAAACTTAAGTCAGTGTCTGTTCC
Organism: Macrothele yani; assembly: GCA_039090855.1. Classification (NCBI taxonomy): domain Eukaryota; kingdom Metazoa; phylum Arthropoda; class Arachnida; order Araneae; family Macrothelidae; genus Macrothele; species Macrothele yani. The sequence goes on from CM076995.1 coordinate 604,865, forward strand.
CAAAATCAAAACTACGCGTTTAATTCGGACTAAATCAATATACTATGACAAAATTCACATGGTTACTGAAAAGACCGAAAAGAAATGCAGGGTAACTTTTAAGGACAGTGTACTTCAAGTGATAAAAGCGTTGAAAGCAGTAGGTGTTGAAGAATGGTAGATGAGACAGCTTGAGTAGTTAAACTGAAAGGGACAGAATTTCTGGAAGTGAATTTGAAGAAACTGAAAGAAGGTCTGACCAAGGATAATAGCAGCAGAAAGTGAAGAAGAAAATCATTAACAGTGTATGGACTGAAACACATGATGAATACAACTGGAAGCTTATAAATAGCTAGAAAAACCTCTGTATCTGACGAATATGTGTAAAAGACAACTGAAAATAGAACCTTTTCATAGTGCTAATGAAAGAAATAAGGTAATGGAGTGCGTCACTCGCTTTACACAGACAAAAAATAATTATAGCATAAGCTTAACAATAGTCAATATAACATCAGGACATAAGAAATAGGAACAACACTTTCGAAGGCTCTTAAATTAACAGAACTAAAGATTTAGATAACTAAAGATTAAAGGAATAGGAAAAGATAAATGAAACAGTAACTATTGAAGTGGCAGGAAAAGTGGTATGCGTGTGGATTATCATTTTTAGATGGCGTAAAATACATAAAAACGAAACGACTTGTATACCGAACAATATAGATCCTCAAGTATGGAAATATTAAAATACAGAGGATTATTTTATCTCGTGAGATCAAATGAAAATTACATTTGAGTGGGATGAAAGGAAGATTGGTATGTGTATAAATAATCATTTCTAGGCAAAAGTGGAAATGAGCAGGATCTCAAGAACTACTGATTATTAAATTAATTTTTCCCGAAAATATGGAAAGAGATGAAGGGAAGGGGTAAAGACAGCAACAAATCGGATGAAATATTTGTTCTTGCAACCGGTCGCGGAAAGTACAGTGAAACACCACCATCGCAAATGAGATTTATTGATCTGAAAGAGGCAAAACGCGATAACGTTTCCAGACAAGAAGCATGGGAGTACTTAAGGGATGAAAAGATACAACAGAAACATTTGTAGTTCATAAAGAAAAAGTACAAACGTTTCCGAAAATTCGGAAATTTAGGAATAACGATTGGTAAGACAGAAAAGTTTTGATGTCACAACTGCAGTGCACCAAAGATTAGCACTAAGCTGTTCTTATTTGACATCATTATAAACGTTGTAAAAGAAGGAATGAAAGTGAAAGAAGATGAGTGCAAATTATGTTATTAGCAGATGGTGAGCTGTTCAAAGTAAAAAAAATAAGAAAATTTTGGGAGCTGAAGAAGAGCATTGGAAAATGCATAGCTTAAAATAGCTGTGCTCGAAACTAAAGTGCAGCATGCCCTTCCATTAAGTGTAGAATTAAACTGTTCCTGAGATCTAGGAAGAGTAATAAGAACAAGGTTTAAATACTTCGAATGTGCACTGGAAGGAAACTGATGCATGAAAAGAAAAGGTACAGCATATTACAACCAAAATTCAATAAGTGGAGGGGAGAAATCAGTAATACTATGTGGTAGACGATTGTAGAGAGGCTAAAAAGAAAAGTGTTTCAAGACCGCAGTCCGAAAAGCAACTCTGCGCAGTGCTGAAACTTTGTTTGTCTCTGAAGAGAAATATGGAGACTAGGCTAAAAGTTGTAGAAAAGATGATGTGGTAGATGTGAAGTGTCAAGATAAAAGACATAATTATAAATGGAATCATAAAAGTAACAGATAAAATAGCAGAAATTTCGAAGAAAGAGCAAGAAGCAAAACTATGCTGGTGTGGACATACTGTACGTTGATAAAGAATGAAGGGCACGTGAGACATACTGTAAGCTAATCATCATAAAATAATCTGAAAAGCTGAGTAGAGCAAGATATGGTGGGATGGAGGAACTGTACATACGTATATGTACATACCCCTAAGCTGTTCTCTGAGATTCAGAGGTTGGCTCCACAAAGAAATACAAACCACCAGATAAATATTTCACTGATTATTTACTTACTCTGTTGCCGTATCAAACTTCTCTATTTACAGCGATCTTGGCACACAACACGGGCTTCACTTACATCCACCACACGACGTACACAAGACCTTCTAAACTACATACTCATAATCTTTTTCTCATGCAGACATTCCTGAATCTGATCCTCTCATGCCTTCCTCTGCCTTTCTTTCCTGCCACTTGGGCTGAAAATATTTTCTTAGTAAGCATCTTGTCACTCATTCTTTCAACATGCCCAAATCACTTAAGAATATTAGTCTCCACCTTGCTAACAACATTTTGCTTTACATTACACAACTGCAACACAACTTCATTCCTCACATGATTTTCCCACAAATGTAAGTAACGCATTATTTCTCCAGCACATAAACGACTCCTGTCTCTTCTGTAGTAACCACGTTTCAGTGCCATACATCAGAGTAGGAACAATTACACTTTCAATTACACTTTCATTTTCGGAATAAAAAAGCCATTCGGGACTGTTTTAAGAATCCATCATTCTTGTAAAAACCTCCAAAGCAGCTATAACTTTCAATGAAGAATTCACTCGCCTACTAATTTCGCCATCTAATCTGTCCTCTCTGTCAAACATGCTTTCAAAATACACAAACTTATTTACCTGGTCAATCACTGTGCCATTTAGACTTACCCTGCATTCAACACTAACAGTTCCTCGCTCATAAACCATAACTTGGTTTTTCCCTTATTTATACTCACAAGAGGACCTTACAGCTGACCACCCGCGGATTTCGGTGTATTTTTTTAATAAAAGTAGAGGGAAAATGAGGATATATATGTCCCGGCATTTGATTTAATGCCTCTTATTTTACGGAATAAAAAATCATAACAATCCGGAGGATATCATAACGAAATTCGTGATTTCCTGTAAATGATGCTTTACTGTAATGTCACGAGGTCCTACAGCAGTGCATTATAGCATACTTTTACTGTTATGGTGGCTAATGTCGAAAACCGGGGAAAGACAGTGAACTATCAGTAGCAGCAAAGAACGGAATGCCTGCATTTTCCCATCCTCCCTTAAAGTTCTCTCGTTCTCACTTTTCGGAATTGTGTAAGAAGTTACAACAACATTGTGTGATATAGGTAGGTATTAAATGACACATATGTATTTCTGTGCAATATTTGCATGAGCTAGTTATGTCGTGAGCTGTAGGCTTTGTAGTGATGTGGACCTTATACTTAACATTGTATTGTGTCATTGTTAATGACAATTTGGTGTAGTTTCACTAACAAATAATAATGTCAATGACAATTTGGTGTAGTTTCACGAACAAATAATAAAGAACTTGTGGAAGTAATCGTTGAGTAATGGAGCTTAATAATGAGTAGCACATATGGGGGCAGAGGAATTGTTAGGAAAATTGAATTATCACATTTTAGCTTATAAAGTATAATTACGTACTTTTATTTGAAGACCTAACATATATGTTGTTAGGTATCATTATCGGAGGTTTTGCTATCGTTTATTGGTACACAAAGTTGCGGATGATAATTGTCATAAAAACAATGAAAACATAACACCTCTCTACAACGCGAGCAGTTGATAAAAGAACTGTTCGAGCACTTACATTTCGTTTGTCGAACGTCGTCCGGAAAACACATTTTGTTCACATTTCCAAGCAAACCAAGCGTACTGCAACATATTCTTGAAAATCGGCGCAGGAAGTTGATGACATATAAGTGAATTAATCTTCGCTACATTTTCTCGCTTGTTTAAATGCCTATTTTTTTTAAAAGTTCGACAGAGTTTTGTAATTTTTTAATAAATTTTTTTACTTAACGGAAAAGGTACACATCACAAGGTTGACAGTATAGGGTACAGTGAGGGGGAAGGGATAATTACATCAGTAGAAGAGCATGTGGCGTTGTCCTTTGTGAAGGCGCTATTAAAGAGTGCTGGATCTGTTTGACCTCCCCATGAATCCAAGATGAATAGAAACTTCTCTTTTTCACAAAATGGTCAGATAATTTTTTCACGAAACTGCTGACATGCTCTTTCTTTTATTTCAGTGATTTCGACGATATCACGAATACATTTCCATATTTCGCAGTTAGTCCTTCCACAATCTTGGAAACGAGAGGTCCAAATTGTCCCTGAGGCTCTTGCATACATAGAAAAACTTTTGGAAGTAATGCTCTAGAAGCAGTCAATGCATACTGCGCAGTGTAACTATTCGTTATTTTGTTAAAATCTCCCAAGAATACCTCTGTTGGTTTTTCTCCACGCACAGAAATTGTCCTGTTCACATCGATTCTGTACTCACATCTTCTTTGATCAGTGTTAAGGACGTAAGCTAATGGAAACTCTTTGATCATTCGTGAAAGACGTTTTTCGGAATTTTCCTGCTTCCTTGATAATAGTTGACAAATACAATTCATTTTGTGACCTGATGTAGCGTATCACTTTTCGCTGGCAGGTGCTATTAACCAGTTTGAATTTTTCAACCACCCTTGCGATGCCATAAAACAAAAATCGTCCGATTGATGTTGCACCGCTGCAGCAGAAGCCCATTGTTATATCATTCGGGTGCTTACCGGCTGCTTTTTTCTCTCGAGCTTCACAAAATCGATCGCAGGTGCATTTGTTGATTATGTCATATTTTCCCTTTAATCCACCTTCCCTTTCAATTTCTTGCTCCCATTTTGTCAGGTGTGTCTTCCGTTGTAAATCAGTACATCGTCGTCGGTGTAGAGCTTTTAAACTTCATTTTGGATGCTATTTAGCAAGCTGTACGATTTTGATTTTCGTGTGGCTTCTGCTGCAGAAGTGCAACATCAATCGGACGATCACAAGCGTGGTTGAAAAATTCAAACTGGTTCATGACACCCACCAGCGAAAAGTGACGCGCTACATCAAGTCACAAAATGAATTGTATTTGTAAACTATTATCGCAGAAGCAGGGAAATGCCAAAAACGTCTTTCACGACTGATCAAAGAGTTTCCATTGGCTTACGTCCTTAACACTGATCAAGGAAGATGTGAGTACAGAATCGATGTGAACAGGACAATTTCTGTGCGTGGAGAAAAACCAACAGAGGTATTCTTGGGAGATTTTAACAAAATAACGAATAGTTACACTGCGCAGTATGCATTGACTGCTTCTAGAGCATTACTTCCAAAAGTTTTTCTATGTATGCAAGAGCCTCTGGAACAATTTGGGCCTCTCGTTTCCAAGATTGTGGAAGGACTATCTGCGGAATATGGAAATGTATTCGTGATATCGTCGAAATCAGAGAAATTAACGAAAGAGCATTTCAGCAGTTTTGTGAAAAACATTAAGTGACCATTTTGTGAAAAAGAGAAGTTTCTATTCATCGTGGATTCATGGGGAGGTCAAAGAAATCCAGCACTCTTTAATAGTGTCTTCACAAAGGACGACGGCACTTGTTCTTCTACAGATGTATTCATTCCTCCTCATTGTACCCTATGCTGTCAACCTTGTGATGTGTACCTTTTCCGTCAAGTAAAAAAGTTTCTTAAATAATTACAAAACTCTGTCGAACTTAAAAAAAATAGGCATTTAAACAAGCGAGAAAATGTAGTGAAGATTCACTCACTTATACGTCATCAACTTCCCACGCCGATTTTCAAGAATATGTTGCAGTACGCTTAGTTTGCTGCAAAGTTAATAAATGAAAGAAATATTTTTGGAAATGTGAACGAAATGTGTTTTCCGGACGACGTTCGACAAACGAAATGTAAATGCTCGAACAGTTCTTTTATCAAATGCTCGCGTTGTAGAGAAGTGTTATGTTTTCATTGTTTTTATGATAATTATCATCCGCAACTTTGTGTACCAATAAACGATAGCTAAACCTCCGATAGTGATACCTAACAACATATATGTTAGGTCTTCAAATAAAAGTACGTAATTATACTTTATAAGCTAAAATGTGATAATTCAATTTTCCTAACAATTCCTCTGCCCCCATATGTGCTACTCATTATTAAGCTCCATTACTCAACGATTACTTCTACAAGTTCTTTATTATTTGTTAGTGAAACTACACCAAATTGTCATTGACAATGACACAATACAATGTTAAGTGTAAGGTCCACATCACCACAAAGCCTACAGCTCTCGACATAACTAGCTCATGCAAATATTGCACAGAAATACATATGTTTCATTTAATATCTACCTATATCACACAATGTTGTTGTAACTTCTTACAGAATCCCGAAAAGTGAGAACGAGAGAACTTTAAGGGAGGATGGGAAAATGCAGGCATTCCGTTCTTTGCTGCTACTGATAGTTCACTGTCTTTCCCCGGTTTTCGACATTAGCCACCATAACAGTAAAAGTATGCTATAATGCACTGCTGTAGGACCTCGTGACATTACAGTAAAGCATCATTTACAGGAAATCACGAATTTCGTTATGATATCCTCCTGATCGTTATGATTTTTTATTCCGAAAATAAGAGGCATTAAATCAAATGCCGGGACATATATATCCTCATTTTCCCTCTACTTTTATTAAAAAAAATTCACCGAAATCCGCATGTGGTCAGCTGTAAGGTCCCTTTGTAAGTTTGAATTTCATACAAACTTCGTACATCCGGGGCAACATACTGTGCAACTAACTTTTGCTCTCTACCAACAGGACTGTGTCATCAGCATACAGCGATCTGCACACACGGCTATTACCAAGACATAAACCAGTATTGTCCATCTTGACTTCACAAATGCACGCATCCATATATATGTTAAACAGCCATGGTGACATTACACCTTGCCTGACTCCTGCACCTATGGAAAACCATTTTGATACGACACCATTCACTCGTACACAAGCTCTACTGTTAGCACACATGGCTTTCATACTATGAAGTAGATTCCCAGTAACACAATATTTATTCAACACCTTCCACAGAAGTATCCTATTTACTCGGTCATATGCTTTCTCTAAATATATGAAGGCAGTAAAAACTTTCTTACCAACAGCTAGATACTTTTCAATCATCATGCGTAATGCAAAAATTTGGTCAGTGCAGCCTTTACCAGATATAAAACCACTCTGAATATCCCACACTTTCTCTGAAGTAAAACCTCGTACCTTTTCCATAATGACCTTACAAAACACTTTTCTTGGCACACTCAATAACCTAATACCACAATAAATTTTGCAGTCATTATAGTCACCTTTTCCCTTGTACAAGGAAGCAATTACAGCATCCCTCCAATCTCCAGGTACCATTCCTAACTCCCAGCACAACTGGACAGATTTCAGTTAACCAGTCAATTAGAGAGTCACCTCCATATTTCAACATCTCCGCAGTTATGACATGAACTCCCGGCGCCTTACCATTCTGAAGAGATTTTAGAGCTTTAAACATCTTCTCTCGAGATCCCTCCTATGCTTCCATCTCTCACTGTGACATCCTCTGCTTCTGCCTCAGAATCACCTTTGCTTTCTTGATCTAATAACTCGCAGACATATGCACCCTATCTTTCACTTAACTCTTTGGGCTCCCATATCATTTCTCCGATCCTTTTCTTCACACAACTTGCAGCTTTGTTTTCCCTATTTCTCCAGTGTCTCATATACTTCCAGAATGTTTTCCTATCTTTCCAAACGCCAATTCATGCCTTTCCATCTTTTCTTTCCTATCTTTAGCCTTACTCTGGTGAACCAGCTTCACTGCTTCACGCTTTTTACAGTAATATTCATCCTCAGAACCCCTACTTTGCAACATCACCAAATATGCTTCCTTCTTTCTCTTTACTGCTTCTTCAGTCTCACTATTCCACCAAGCATCACCTCTATTGTTACCCACCATTGCAGCACCACAGACCTCTTCAGCGGCAGTGACAACACAGTTCTGAAAACATGTCCACTTCTTTTCTACATCCTCTCACATGACTTTAACTCATTCAATTGTTCTCTGAGTAAATTGGAGTAAGCTGATGTTCTTCAAGGAGACTTTCGACTTTTATTCTTTCCATTCTATGCCTCTCTCTATTCCTTTTCCTCCATCCAACATTCAGTTTCACTCGTGATACTACCAAGTAATGATCAGAACCAACATCCGCACCTCTCATCACACGAGTGTCGGCAACTAAGTGTTCAAGACGCTGATCGTAGACAACAAAATCTATCGCACTGTTTTGATCCAGAGTACGATTTTCCCAAGTATATGTGTGGATATACTTGTGGTTAAAAAACGTATTAGATACGCACAAACCATTCTCGATGCACAGTTCAATTAATCTTTCACAATTATCATCCGCACAAAGATCATTAAACTTACCCAGAACATTTTCAGAAATCGCATCCTGCACACCTATTCTAGCATTGAAATCTCCTGCTATTACAACTTTCTGTTTAGCACCAAACTGGTTCAAATCAGCTTTTAGCTAATTCAAGAAATCTTCCTTCCTATCAAAAGTTCCGAGTCCACCTTTTCTTTCCTATCTTTATCTTTTCAGTTAAAATCACACCTACACCAGCCTGTCCTCTCACATTATGCAACACAATTTCTATTATCTGAAGTTTCACTTTCAAACGAATCCAAAGAATTCTCTAACTTATGCAGCTATGGTGAATCAGGTTGTTCGTCATCTTTTCACTTAAAATCACACTTACACCAGCCTGTCCTCTCACATTATCCAACACTCCAGAACACAAACTCACCGTACCATTCCCTTCTTCTATCCCAATTTCGTTCGTTTTAGTTTCACTCACACACAGCACATCCAACTGGTACTTATTCATTTCTTCAATCACCTCATTCAACTTTCCATTTATTCCTCTGGTATTCCATACACCAATCTTACACTCACTCATCCGGGATCTCTTTCTCATTCTCCGTTTTCCAGTTCCGTATTGTTTCCGTGGTGGGCAGTCCTTTCAAAGTGTGGTAGGTCCACCATATCCCACACTAGAGTCCTTCAATTTTTTTCTTTGAGTCTTTTTAATCGGGAAGGTACGTCAGTGTGGAGAATTAGCCCACAGCTGACGGTTCCAACTGGTTATTCACCTAAGGATTCTGGAACAAAACCCAGTGAGTTGGGGTCTTTTCGTCAATGTCACACAGAACTAGCTGGTACCTCTACACTAATTTATACTGAAGCTTAAATTGCATCAGTTTCGAAGAATCACAGAGGATCTTGTTGCTGTCGTGTGTGCCATTGTTGCCCAGTGAAACGCCCCGTGGAGGCAAATTGATCTCTCACTAAGATCGCCCGCTTAGAGGAACTATTGATGCAGTAAAAAGTGAAAACATAATTAAAAGAATGAAATGCACATGATGGAACTGAATGGTGAATGCAGAAGCCCAACAGACTAAATGTAGGGCTCGTCCTGATAACGAAAAGGAAGTGTAAACCGTTAGCATCATGTTCAAACTTTGGACGTTAGTTTGGGCAGCTTTTGCAAAGCAAACTCTTTCGGAAAGATAAAACAAAGATATTGACCCCAACGTTTTTTCGTTTCCCATTCTTTCTGTTATCTGTTCAGATGGTTCTGCTGTTAACTTTTCTAAGAGAAAAGCTGATTCCCTTGATCCATTTCCGCTGTGTATTCTAAACCTTTCCATTTAGTCTGTCACATTTTAGCATCATAGTTTTAGTTTTATTTCACACCGTGACATATTTGAAAAGTACAAACGTTTGAAATAATATAAACTCTGATTCAGTTAGCTCTGACTTTCTGCAAAAACAGATGGCATACGTATATTGGGTGTTTAACGCTGCTGAAAGAAAGATCTTTTTATGTAATCTTTACCAGCTCACATTTTCGACAGGAATATTTCTAAAAGGTATGAAGCTTACACATGCACAGCAAATACCAAGAGGTAAAGATAACGTGTGTTCCTCAAACTTTCATCCTGTAACTTTCATAATTGGTTTTATTCAAAATGAAGGAAAGCAGCTAATGAGTGCGTCTCCCTCATTTTCTTCTTAGGCGTCATTAGAAAGCTTGGGGACGCTTATGTTGTTTCATTATCTCGCTGCAAGTCAGCACTATTTCTAGCTTCCTTTCTTATCCGTAGCATATGTGTTGTTGCTGAAGGTACATGTCCTGGCGCGTTTTGCCTCAATGCAGTAGTGCATTGGATATCATTCCTGTCACTTACTTCATTCCTTTTACACATCAACAGGGCCTTTTTTCAGCCGGCATGCGCCAGTACGCATACCGGTAAACTTTTTCCAGGAAGGCATAAAAAATCCTGAAATTTAGCAAGGCTAGCTCTAAGCAGTAGGAATTTAGTACGGCACGCAATCCCACGCCAATTGAGTCAATCACTGCATCGTACGTCTCTGGCAAGACGTAAATCGAGTCATCATGCTGTCCTGTTGTTTAGTTCTTTAAAAAGCCTGGGCATGGGCAAGCTCTTAAGGGTCATCCAGTTGCTGTTTAGAACGTGCATATAGTGTTGGGCTATGGTAGGTTTTGCTTGCTCTTCCAGCTTTCCTGGTACATGCTAGCCACTGCCAGAAAAGAAATTGGAAATAGTTTGTTCGAAAACGTTTGAAAATGAAAAAGAAATCTCTGCTAGAATTCTTAAATAGTATAACTATACTAGTGATCCGAAATTTCTTGTTGTAGAATAGAAATCAAAGTTCCCAAGCTTTCGTACATCAAAAAGATGGCTTTTTCAAGGAAGTCAGCTGCCTACCTTCCTTGAAAAAGCCATCTTTTTAATGTGCGAAAGCTTGGAAACTTTTATTTCTATTCTACACCAAAAAATTTCGGATCACTAGTAGTATAGTTATACTGTTTAAGTACAGTTGGTGTATAGTTCCTTGTTATTTAATTAATCACTGCTAGAATATTTCGGACTGCATACCAAGTTGCAAAGATAAATCAGGCATTCAGTGACTTTGAATCTGAAATTGATCTGTAAAAATTAAATGGTACTGATATGGACAGAATTCTACATTCCACGAATGCATGCATTAACATAAAAAAACGCATTGGAACTAAAATGAAAAGCACCATTATACAAGAAATCATGGACTCAAACTACAAAATTTCTTTGTTAATTGATCATAGCACAACCATTAGCCAGCTCTTTTCGTTGATAATTTACGTACGACCAATGCTTTATGACATGGTTGAACCTACAAACATATTTATTGACATTGTTGGACTAGAAAACGTTACGCAGAAGGTATTTTCCAGTGCCTCAGAAATACACTAAAAAAATTGGGTTTTCATCATGAATTTTTGAAAGAAAAGTTTAAAACTCGAAGTTACATGTGATGGTGCAGCTGTGAGTTTGTTAACAAGAAAGAAGCAGTTGCTTTAATTAAGGAGCAATTCCCAAATATTTTAGTTTGGCATTATGCCAATCACAGACGAGCTCTCTGTTGGAGATGTGGTGAAAAATGAAGAAAGACTTCCCAACTCAAATAAATCATTTCAAGTCATTTCTTGACAAACTACACTGCTGGCCACCCAAAATGCAACACCAAGAAGGACACGAGATATCAAAGCCAGATTTACTGGACACATAACAACAGATACAAAGATGAAACGATTGAGCTTACAGGCCCGTGCGACTTGCGGAACACGCAGACATAATAGTTCGTGTGGCTCCCATGGCTGGCAATAACGGCCGCTACATGCCGCGGCATCGAACGAAAGAGGCTTTGGATGTGGGCTTGGGGTATGTTGGTCCAGGCTGCTTCCACACGTGGCCACAGTTCATGAGGCGTAGCCGCGGGTGGTGCTTGCCGGGCCACTCGGGTGCCGATAAGTGACCAGACGTGTTCGATGGGCGACATATCGGGAGAACAGGCGGGCCGCGGCAGCAGTGACACCTGGTGGGCCGTGAAGACTTATTGCACGATGCGTGCCACGTGCGGGCGCGCATTGTTCTGTTGAAACGTGGCCGCTGGCAGGTCCTGCAGGTAAGGAAGGACTACAGGCTCCAAAACGTCGGAGATGTAGTGGTGGCTCTTGAGTGTACCGGCAATGTGTACCAGAGAGGTGCGGGTGTCATACCCAATTGCGCGCCTAACCATAACGCCAGGCGACGAACCGGTATGGCGATGCATAATGCAGGCGTCATACAGTCTCTCGCCGCGGTGCCGCCACACGCGGATCCGACAATCGTGGTGTTGCAGGCGGAAGCGGGATTCGTCGGAGAAGACAATGTCGTGCCATTCCGTAGTCCAGGTGCGGCGTTCAACGACCCACTGCCGCTGCACTCACCGGTGGTGTAACGTCAATGGTAATCGGAGCAACGGGCGCCGTGCAACAAGTCCCCGCTCCTGCAGATGACGTCGAACGGTACGTGCTGACACAGGTTGTTGCGCAACAGACCCTAATTCATGCGCTAACACTCGTGATGTGGCGGTGCAACAACATGCCGGTTCTCTAGTTCGGTGGTGTGCCGTGGCTGCGGCAATCGCTCACGTCGGTCCGTCCGTCCCTCCTGCACCCACCAAATCCATACTCGCCTCACTGTGACTGGATGTCGTCCCACACGGAAGCCGATGTCTCGGTACGATAAACCGCTGTCGCGATAAGCCACTATTCGTCCTCTGTCGAACTCCGAAACGTGCTGGAATGACTGCCGTATTCTGCGACGAGGCATCAGGAAACTTCCCACGCACAGGTCCGGCAGCCTAACACACTTCCACTACTTACACGCCGCCTTCTGTGCACCCTTCTTATAGTGCTTCTCGGTGGTGCGCCGGGCGCACATGATTTGCATATGCCCTGCAATGCTAATCGTTTGCATGTCCTCTCGCGGGCGACGCATGCTGCGAATTTCAGGCCAATCGGATACTTCCTTCTTGGTATTGCATTTTGGGTGGCCAGCAGTGTATATTGCTGGTATATCTAGTCACCGAAAACTGCCAGAGAACTCAGGAAAAATCTGAAGACCTAGACAAAGAAATATTTAAAATTAGAAGGATTTTAAGCACGCGTTCAGTAGCTTTTAGTTTCAGAAGTGTCACTGCGGTGTGCAAAGGTTTTGAAGCTCTCTTTGCTCACTTTGTAGAAGCAAACTAGGATGAAAGGAAGGAAAAGAGTGACAGAATAATGAATGAAGGCATAAGGAAGAAAATAACGAGTGTGGATTTATTTTGGAGCTTGCTGGGATGTGTGATGGTCTTCAAGAATTATCAGAACACATTGTTAAACTGCAAGCACGTGACATCACTCTCTACACTGCTCAACAAAACATTTCGAGACAAATTCAAGTGTTTGAAGACAGGAGACATAACTGTGAACGGCACTATTGCGATGATCTCAGAGCAGCTGAAATTTTGACCTTTAAAGGAGTCACTCTGGAGATATGTAACATTCGATGAGATGGAAGTAGCGAATTTATGTAAGCGACTTGGGCTTCCAGAAAAACAAATCCTAAGAAGTTACCGTGTCTACTTAGTCCACAAGAAATTATCACCAGTCCTGTTGCCTCTTATAAACATAATAAACAGCACACCAATTTCTACCAGCGACTGTGAACTTGGTTTCTCACAAATGAATTTGATTGTAACACTAACAAGGGTATCAATACACCTGAATACTCTAAGTTCGCTTATGTGCATTAGGCTGGTCGGTCCTCCTCTATGTGTGCTTCGACCTTTACGCAAATTCCTGGTTCCTGAAAAGTTGACATCTAGCAATGGACACTAAGAGCAGGGCACGATCACGTAAGATGGCAGTAACAATGCATTGATAGATTTTTGGAATCTCCTTTGATATAAGGAGATTCCAAAAATCTCATATTTGTTGTTGATATTATTATTATTATTATAAAATATAAATACAGAAGATAGAATCCACCTCTTACTGATGTTTTTTCTTCTCTTCCTTCCGGGACGGGTACGACGTACCAAGTCTGGGAAGTGGTTTTTCTTTCTCTCAGTTGTCCAGGAACTTCCTTACTATCCAACAAGTGTTTAGGATAGATTACAACATGACGCTTCTTATACAGGTTTACCAGACGCATAAAATCTTTTATATAGGTAACAAGAACGAAAGTGGTGTGACTAATGTATGAAAAAAGGCATGTGGGAGTTCTTCAAATGTGATTGATAATGGGATTTAAAGTGTTATTGGGAACTTAGTTGTAGAAAGAAATGCATTTCATGTCCACCGTTAAGAAAAATAAGTAATAAATGTCTGAGAAAATAATAGTAGGAAATGGCACACTTTCTACATGCACTTAAGAGCAAAAATGGTGCTGTCGATTTTTATTGTTTCTTAATCATTCGGGAGAAATTAATATTATTCGTGTGTTTTACACTATTCTTTATTTTTAGATAACATTCAGAGTTAAGAAAACGAAGAACTACAATGGAAATTCGGGATGGAATATCTACGTGGGAAATAAGAAATCGTTGTTTTTTTCCTTCAAGTTATTGAATGCATCATTCTTTTCGAACGTTGTAATCCAGGAACTGAAAGTACGTGTTATGACTGTGTAATTTTCTTTCTAACAATACCATTTGTTGTTTTGGCTTCTTTCGACAAAAAAAAGGTCCTTAGCTTGGAAAGTACTGGAAAGAAAAGAAAAATTCAATGATATTCATATATAAACCAGTGTGAATTTAAAAAAGCAGTGTTGCTTTCCAGATTTTACTTCCAGAAGGCCAGTGAGTTTATCGAAAATCTTTTGGAAACAAAATACATAAAATCGTTTTATCCCAGTGTTATGCTGGGTTGTGTGCATGCATATTACACGACACTTTAAAGGCCTTCTAAAGTAAAAGGACATTATCTGTCGTAATAAGCTAGAACAAATCATCTTCTTTAGAAAGCAAAATTCACATCAGCATAATACGTACGTATCTTCGTCTACCCGGACTTCAACGTCGTAAATTTTGTGTCAAGACCTGCGAAGAAAAAAACTTCAACAATGATAAAATAAGTAATTTACTCTTAAAGTAGTAATTATGCAGGCGAAAATAAAAATGAGTTTTTACTTGAAACCTTTTAACTCAAATTCAAACGATTCTAATAATTTTTTTCTCTCTCACTTTTAGTATTACATAGAGTTAAACGAGCCTTATCAAGTCATGAATGAAGAGCTCATAAACAACAACGATTACCTGCAAATGAATGGACCTTCGGTGGATTATTCAGACATGGAGAAACCTGCGGAAGATCTTCAGCTGTCATCTTGTCCTCAGAATGTCTACGACAACATTACAAGTATCAGGCCCGTTGGAGATGGTCCTGTTCCAAATGCTCCTATGGAAATTGTTCCAATGATTCAGTTAGAGAGTGCACCAGGTTCGTGGTCAGAAGACCCTAATGTACAAATGAACTCATTGATAGAGTCTTCTTCTGAACCCAACAATCGATCTTCTCACGCCACAGGAAACGGTGTCTTCGATTATTTAAAAATGAACTGTGCTAATGAAGCTGCTTTGTATGATACTGAGGAAGACACCTGTGTTTTCCTCAAAAACATGCAGGCTCCGGAGGGCTCCTATTGCATCAATGGTGATTATACATCCGTTCCCCTTTTACAAGGCAATGTTCATGCTTAGGGTTATCACATGCTCTCATAACACATTCAAGATGGATGAAAATTGCTTTTCATTTAGACTGCAAACAGAGCTCATGCTGTGATGTTGCCTAAACAACAGCTTTTCTGTTATTTTACTGGAAGGCAAATAAGAATTAGTTTGGAAGATATGCCTTCACTCTTAAACATTCAAATGTCAATGAATTGCTAAAATGTAAGATATGGTTGGACCAAAACACATTAGACATTTGAATTTTCTGTAGATCGTGTAAATTTAATGCTTCGTAACCAATTATGTCCCATGTAACAATTGCCAATTAAAATTTGTTCCCGAAATGGTGACTTTATATGCCTGTTTTTAATGCATTGAAATATCGCAATGGAACTTGCTGTTTTCAATTTGAGCGATAAGCTTACATGAAGAAAAAGATTTGTATGGGACTGTGCAAGTGTTTTTAGGCATGATGTGAACATAACAGTAATACACAAATTCATCTTTTGTCTCCTAGCTTCTAGGGGACCTGTTGTGTCCATAAAGAAACTGCACGAAGTGCTACGATTCTGAGACATACGTAAGGCCCCTACAATCTTTAAGCACAGCAGTTCTTTGATACTATCTCTTCCCTTGTTGATGGCCTGCCTGTCGTTTTTTTTTTCATTCGGCTCATCCTTACAAATTCATATCCCATTAATTAAGCTGGTAGCAATCTAATTCATAAAGAGATAATAACTTGTGGCGTACCTACCTCAAAGGCGACGCACATGATAAGACGGCAAAGTTGCAGCGATACGCCAAGTTCGGCGTAGTTCAATCGGTAGAACATCCGACTCTGGAGAAGGAAGATGTTGGTTTGAATCCATCACCGGCGAAAAGGGGTAATATTCACATTGGCGCCAGAACGTAAAAATGAATCTCCTGGCAGTGAAGTTCGAAAAAAATATGTGATGTTTCTTCGGCACATCGTCTGGAATTAATCAGAAATCTTTTTCAACAGAGCTCCTTCAAGCATGGTTTGTCGGCTGACCCGGAAGCCTACGATTTCGTCTCAACCCTTTCTCAAGGGGGATATGTGTGACGTACCTACCTCAGAGGTGACGCACATGTCAAGACGGAAAAGTTGCAGCGATAAGTTTTGTCGGAGTTGTTCAATCGGTAGAAAAGCCGATTGCGGAGAAGGCAGACGTAGGTTCGAGTGCTATAACTGGCTAAAGGGCTTACTCAAACTTAATATTTTGAAATATTTTTGTTATTCTAAAAGACAGCAGGTATGCGTTACTTTTGGTAATGGAAGTTCCTTCTAAATGTCAAAAAAAAAAAAAAAAATAACACGTCTTCCGGGTCATTAGATCGACATTCATGAATGTTTGCTCGCGATATCTTTACAGTCGTACGTTATAGGATGCTTTCTGGCATTGTGGAGGCATTGAATATAGTAAGTCAATCGTGCGCTACTTCGTGTACGACTCTTAAAAAATTTTAAAATTTTAAACCTGGTTAGTAAATATACACTGCTGGCCACCCAAAATGCAACACCAAGAAAGAAGCATCCGATGAGGACATGCAAACGATTAGCATTGCAGGGCATATGTAAATCATATGCGCCCGGCACGCCACCGAGAAGCACTATAAGAAGGGTGCACAGAAGGCGGGGTATAAGTAGTGGAAGCGTGTTGTGCTGCCGGACCTGTGCGTGGGAAGCTTCCTGATGCCTCGTCGCAGAATACGGCAGTCATTCCAGCACGTTTCGGAGTTCGACAGAGGACGAATAGTGGCTTATCGCGACAGCGGTTTATCATACCGAGACATCGGCGCCCGTGTGGGAGGACATCCAGCCACAGTGAGGCGAGTATGGATTCAGTGGGTGCAGGAGGGACGGACGTACCTTCGTGAGCGATTGCCGCAGCCGCGGCGCACCACCGCACAAGAAGACCGGCATGTTGTGCAGCGGGCATCGACGGCTTGCACCGCCACATCACAAACGTTAGCGCAGGAATTAGGGTGTGTTGCACAAAAACCTGTGTCAGCACGAACCGTTCGACGTTGTCTGCAGGAGCGGGGACTTGTCGCAGTCCGCCCATTGCTCCGATTGCCATTGACGTTACATCACCGGCGAGTGCAGCGGCAGTAGGCCGTTGAATGCCGCACCTGGACTACGGAATGGCACGACATTGTCTTCTCCGACGCATCCCGCTTCTGCCTGCCAAACCACGATGGTCGGATCCGCGTGTGGTGGCTCCGCGGCGATAGACTGTATGACGCCTGCATTATGCATCGCCATACCGGTCTGTCGCCTGGCGTTATGGTTTGGGGCGCAATTGAATAAGACACCCGCACCCCTCTGGTACGCATCGCCGGTACACTTAAGAGCCACCGCTACATGTCCGACGTTTTGGAGCCTGTAGTCCTCCCTTACGTGCAGGACCTTCCAGCGGCTACGTTTCAACAGGACAATGCGCGCCCGCACGTGGCGCGCATCGTGCAAGAATTCTTCACGGCCCACCAGGTGTCACTGCTGCCGTGGCCCGCCTGTTCTCCTGATATGTCACCCATCGAACACGTCTGGTCGCTGATCGGCAAACGAGTGGCCCGGCAAGCACCACCCGCGGCTACGCCTGATGAACTGTGACAACGTGTGAAAGCAACCTGGACCGACGTACCCCGAGCCCACATCCAAAGCCTCTTTCGTTCGATGCCGTGGCGTGTAGCGGCCGTTATTGCCAGCCAAGGGGGTCACACGAACTATTGATGTCTGCGTGTTCCGGAAGTCGCACGGGCCTGTAAGCTCAATCGTTTCATCTTTGTATCTGTTGTTATGTGTCCAGTAAATCTGGGTTTGCTATCTGGTGTCCTTCTTGGTGTTGTATTTTGAGTGGCCATCAGTGTAGTTACATACCGAGATACACAGACAAACGTCCTAAGATAAGATAATAAGGGTTGCAATATCTTAACCAACACGTTTGTCAAGTTTTGATGAAATTAAGTGTCATGTGGCTACCTCTTGTCGTTATGCTTTCTGTTCAGTGTTAATTTCTAGCTGCGCAGTGCTCTAAGCCCTGGCTTCTGACGATGAATTCGGGTTCGAATCCCAGTGAGGCATAGATGTTGTGCTTGTGTTTGTCTTACGGCACTGGCTCTCCCCTTCCCTGGAACCAGTGGCCCTAAACTACATAGAGACCGGAGACTGCCTTTAGCCCAATGAGTTGCTCACGGAAGTCGTTAAAACTCCAATAAAAAATTTCTCTGTTCTTAGAGAACATATTCTACTAGCGCTTGAATGTGTTGTTTGAAAGAGAAAATGGTACAGTTCACATCATGAGCTGATAGAGATTTTTAGGCTTTTTTTTTAATCTTACAGGGCTGTAGTTATTTCAAAATTACATTCATTATGCTTTGTCTTGCGTTGCAGGAAGTTCTTCCAGTGATTTCTGTTGTGTTTAATCATCTGTATTTGTTTTTTTGTTTCGGAAGCATTTACAACGAAGCGATGAACAATCCACATTCCCATCTGTTGCCAAGTTACGATTCAGGATCATTCAAAAATCCCACGCGCGACATTGTGACATGCGATGATCGTTTAAGTCAGTATAGGAAGGCGATGTTCGTTTGTAGGGAATAATAGTAATCCATCTTGAATGTGTTTATCTCATTAATGAAATGAAATGTGGTGGCGGTTGGCTTTAGATGCATGCTCATAGATTGGTATTATTCAAAGGGTTCATTAAGTTGGTATTATTCAAATGTAAGCATGTGCCAGGAAAAGCACGACTAGGTGGTGTAGCTACTAGTGCATGAAAAAGTTACGCTTTGGTGGAGGTCTTGGTGTTACAAACTGAAGTGTGGTATACTAAATTTTCCTTTTTTTCGATTTAGGAGCGGTTGAAAGTTGTGAAGATCTGGAAGTGAGCACAAGATGTTGATAAAAAGATTTTCTTATAATAAATAGACACTTGAGCGCACAAGCATATCTTCGATTTATATACTCCATTTTGCATTTAAAAACACATAATGTCTCATCAAACGAAATGCTGAAGAACTTTTACAATTTTGTGAAACATTCTGCATTATGATGTATATAGCAGTTGCTGTTGTTTTCTGAGTTTCAAGATTGTCGCAAAAACGTATGAACACGTTCTGTTGCTGTGCGACTTATATTTTGTTTATTGTATGATGCTATTCATTACAATAAGAAGTGATATTGTCTTAATTAATTATAACATGACGTCCATACCTCTATTCTATTAAACATTGGTGGTGTACAACTTCACTTAAACAAAACACATGAGTGAAAGATGTATACTGCCCTTACGTAGAACTGACAGCAAAACTATTGTTACGTTTAATGATATATGTGTGCAAGAACGATTGTGCTTACATCAGGTCAGGTTTAAAAAATGTTTTATCTGTCAACTCTTTCGGGCTCATCTGCTTTATATTAGAGTGTTTACAAACAATAAGTACCTTTGTACAAAACGAACCTATCTAGGACACTGGCGTTTTAAAACGCTCTGTCAGTCTAGTCATATTCCGATAAATGACATTCCGATCTACGATACCGCAGTCGTACGCCGCGGAATAAATAACGCGACATCACTATGTTAGAATATTTCGACACCTTCTCTGGTTTTGTCAAAAATAAAAG
Organism: Macrothele yani; assembly: GCA_039090855.1. NCBI lineage: Eukaryota > Metazoa > Arthropoda > Arachnida > Araneae > Macrothelidae > Macrothele > Macrothele yani. Next base: position 625,011 of record CM076995.1, read on the forward strand.
AATAATAATTAGTACGTGGCCACTGCTATTGCCCGTATGTGCTGAACTTCAAAGCACTGCTATACCTTCCACGTGCTGAGCTTCGGGGCTTTCTTACTGAGATTTCTTATACATATTAAGCTTCGGTACGTGCGTAGTGCGATTGCTACCTTGTGCTGGACTTCAGTTCAAGCGCACTGTGATCCATGCCATGTCAAGAACTTCACTTTCTTTGTAATTAGTTGATTAAATATCCACGGGTCAAAAGGGATCACAAAAGTGAGGTGGTTCTACTGTGCTACAGATGAGAAAAATTACACCGACTACGTAAAATTGAAATTTTCGAATAGAACTGAAGAAGGCTAAAAATCAGGGAGTGTCCATCATTCATTAAATTAACCTTGTAACAAATACTCTTTATGATGTGACTTTTAAGGCTGAGGAACTTTTTTTCATTCACCTCTGTTGCACGTCTGTTTTGAAACGTACTTTATCTACATGACTGAATCCCTGCTTCTCAACTTATCTTATCACCGTTCCTGTATTTTTGTTGATATCCCAACCCAAATCACCATCCACACATTCTTCCATTCTTCTACTTCTTTCGTGAGGAAGAATGCTGCCAGTTGTTTAACATCCATTTGATGTGGGACTTCACCTACCTTTGCTGGGTACTATGATGTAGAGGTCTGAACAGGCCTTATTTGGTGAGCCTGGCCCGGCTCAAGCCCGTGCATTTAAGGCCCGGTCCTTTTGAAATGTGAGACACTGGGGTTGGCGCGTGATGTGCCATTTTATTTTATTTTGTCTTGCTATTGTATTTCATTAAATTGTGAAAATTAAATAATGAAATGAGACATTATTGAAAACATTTAGTTAAATGTAAGCCTAAAAAAATTAACTAAACTTTGGCAACTATCGAAGAACATAACATTTAAAGAGAGAGAGAGAAAAAAAAAGACTAAGCACGTTCAAAATTTCCCTTCTCTGAATTAGCAAGTGGTAACACTGCAAAAGTCAATCCCTATACGGATTAGGGATAGGAGAAACAATCGATGTGGTCCCACTGTAACATACAAATACATACACGCCCCACCCCACTGCTGACACACCCCATCCTCCCCTCCACACAACACACACACTCGCTCGCGATCGAATCGTTTCGTAGTCAACAAGCCTCAAAGTGTTTTTACCATCTTAATACCTACAGATGGTAAAAACACTGCGAGTGCCTCTCCTCGCCTCTGTGATTACGCCCTGTGCTATGTCATGGAAGTAAGTAAAGCCAGCAAAACAGATAAACAGACCAGGAATTGGGGAAATACGACTTTTTTTTGTATCTTTGCCATTGTGGCAAAAACAATGGGTGGACTTGGCCAGGCCCGTTTCTTTATTCTCTAAGATAAGAAATGCCCGACCCGGCTCGTGCAGACCTCTACTGTGATGACGGTGTGTGATAAATGATGCTCAGCATGGGCGCCTGGAGCGAAGGTTATCGTCGCGCAAGGCCTTCGGAGTGGTTAGCTTCGCCACTGTGAATCCGATAGCAATCAGAAAGTTTTTTCTCATCTCTGAGGCGTTATCAGTGGGGTGTTGTTCTGCCAGAATCCGGAAAAATCGATCCCCATAGGTTTTTGTGTATCATGAACCATCCTTCACACTGTGTTTCCTCGTAGCGACTCCAAGTTCTGGAGATGTCGCTGAAACTCAATGCCATCTGTTATTCAACCTCTCTCAGTGATAGCTCTTTCAGTGCAGCCCACTTCGTGGAAGGCTCTACAATGTTACTAAAAAACCAAAGCTGATCATCAGTGGCACAAAAAGAACCAAAGCTGGCCATCGATCACGATGAGCAGGTGATGGTCTCTTCCGATTTACTTACCCGATCATAGGTTAGTTGCATAAGGTGCCAATTAGCTGTATATACATATATTAGTAATAGATTTATTAAATTTTGATTATTGAAGATGTATTTTTAAATCTTAAATATTGAATTTACATCCTTGAATTACATAGACCAATTATCTATGTTACTTCGGACTTACAGAACTGTATAATTTTATTTCTGTGTCCTCCTGAAGTGAAGAAAAAATACAATTTTTAAAACAATTTGGGAGTTTCTAAAATATGTTCTATTATCCAATGGAACTTTTGAACGAGTCTTTCTAGCATTATGCAGTGTTATTGATTAAATCGCTGTTCATGTACTGGTTACGTTGAAAACAATGTTATGATGTTATTTCATTAGAAAACGTTTTTGCACATTTTGAAAAGACAGCATTCCAATTTGAAAGATCTGTGTAAAAGAGGCTAAGTAATTTATTAGTTTGAATGCTACTTTTTTTTTGTTTCTCTTCATCATCAATATACGAAATAAAGAGGAGAGTTGGCTTGATGTATCTGCCTAAATAATTTGCAGTTTCTGGTAAATTGCCATACGTGGTGTGGCTGGGAAGATTCACTATCATAAAATGTTCATTAAAAACTGTAATGACTTATAGAAGTGCCATTTTAGCCACAAGTACTTACCTCCTTATCTGGAAAACATTTACTCTCGAATGAAGTTGATATTTTAATACAAGCATAAGTGTTTTCGAGCAGACGTGCTGCACTCTGGGTCAAAAGTTCGTCTTATACTGCAAGGGTTCTCTTTTTGTTCTCCATTCTATGTTAAGATGTGTGCCGCCTTCTGTGGTGTCATTCGTCCATTTCTTGATTATTTCCAAAAATTATTTTTGAAATATTTCTTTCTTCTCCTTATTTCCCTTCTTTTTCTCAACCTGATAATGAAGTGCTGTTTGAAAAAACAAGGTTAAACAATGCCATTAGTAAAGTATGTATAGTTTGTTCACAAGAATGCAGTGAAAACGTAGTTTGTTCGAAATGTAATGAGCCTATCGACATGTCATGTTTAGAAGACTATGTTTTGGAAGACAAAGTTTTACAGGAGATCTGCAAATTGTGTTTTAATGAACTGAGTGTTCAGAGGGAATGAGAAAATTCTAAAGAATGTTTGGAAATTCAAGCTAAGAAGATGAAATTAATGACAGATAAATCTCATTCTGAAGCCTCTGTGGGGCTTACAGTCCGTATCCCAGTACCTGAAGTTGACAGAGGAAAGGGTGACGCCAGATCTATTTTAGCTGTTATTATGAAAACAACCGAAGAAGGATTTCTTCAATTGGGAACAAGAAACGGCCGCATAAAACAGCTATATTTCCCGATCCCAGTTCAACGTCTGTAAACAAAAACTAATTCAGATCGCAGAAGTGCCGGATATAGAGAAATCGCTCCGGTCGGTTGCTACAGCTCAAAATTTAGGTACCGTTCAGGGATTTAAAAAATGTTCATGTAAAACGCAGTGTGTCAACAAAAAATGTATTTATTTTAGAAATAATATTCTATGCAATTCCAAATGTCACTTTAGTAATCCCTGTTGTAACAAATGATTTTATTGTGTCTTTATACACTGGTGTGCAAAAATTAAGGACGAAGAGGAGAAATTAGCATAACAGCGGAACGAGCACGCAGAACAGACCGAAAGACCACTCAGGAGATAGACTAGGGTCCGGTACGGTAGGGCATGCGCATATATGCACCATGACATATGGGGGGGAGGTCGGAAGAGTATAAAGCACACGGGCAGTGTACGCTCAGCAATTCGGTGAAAGCTATTGCACGGTGTACATCGGTTTGAACGACGTCGAGTTGCTGCCACCGTGTTATATGGCCAACAGGCAATCCAGTAGACGACATCTGGATGACTTTACCCGACGTCGCGTCATTGGGAAGTTGGAAGAAGGTCGAAGTGTGACTAGTGTGGCCGAGGAGTTCGGGATCGCTCACAGCATCGTTTCACGAGCTTGGACAGCATTTCAAACAACAGGAACAGCTGTCCAAGAGTTTAGCAGTGGTCGTCCACGAGCAACCACGGCGGCGGACAAACGGTATATTGTCCTACAGGCGAGATGAGACAGACGGCAGACAGCGGGAGAAATCGCCAGGCACATGCAACAGACAACTGGACGTTGGTTATCGCGTTTTACCGTGGCCAGGAGGCTGCACAAAGGTGGTCTATTTGCACGACGACCAGTACGGTGTGTGCCATTAACGCCTGCTCATCGGAGACGGCGGTTTCTGTGGTGCCAGGAACACAAGAACTGGACACATCAGCAATGGGGTCGAGTTATATCTTTACGGATGAGAGCCGATTTAGTCTGACGAGCGATGCTGGACGTACACACATCTGGAGAGAGCAGGGAATACGCAATCACACCTCCAGCATAATCGAAAGGGACCGGTTTGGAGGTGGCGGAGTTCTCGTTTGGGGCGGTATCATACTTGGTAGCCGTACTGGCCTCCACATCTTCCAAGGAGATTCAGTCACTGGTATCCGCTATTGTACCGAGGTTCTCCTGCCTCACGTGCGTCTGTTTAGAGGTGCTGTGGGTCCTGAGTTCCTCTTTATGGACGACAACGCTACACCTCATCGTACAGTGGCTGTCTCAGAGCTGTTGGAGAGCAAAGATATTCAACGCATGGATTGGTCCGCAAGGTCCCCGGACCTAAATCCAATCGAACACGTGTGGGACGTTCTCGGGAGACGCTTGGCAGCACGTCACCAGCCGCCAGCAACGATTTCTCAGCTGCGATTAACGCTACAAGAGGAATGGGTCGCGATGCCTCAACAGCTCCTTGACAACCTCGTCCTCAGCATGGACAGACGTTGTAAATCCTGCAACGCAGTCAGGGGTGATCACATTCCTTACCAAAGACTGGATTTTTCTTAGCAACCGCCTGTCACATGGACGTTTCTGTCTTCTGTCGAGTTGTGCTCGAAGCTACCTTTTCAATAAAGTGCCTTTGTATCCTTTGGATTCCTTGTTTGGACGGTTTTGCTCACTTGTCCCATATTCCTACATCTTGGGGATCTTATGGTGTGATTTGAGTCGATGTGAAGCAATTCTGCACGACGTTACATTAGAAAGACCGTCTCGTCCTTAATTTTTGCACGCCAGTGTAAAAATAACATTTTGTATGCTGTATAACTCAGTCAAATTATTTATTTTACACTTTAACTGTCTATCATTAGTTAATTTATAGAATACCTAGTTATTTCATAGAATAACTAGTTAAAAAGTGTGGAATTATTAATTTATTACACGCTTTAATTAACTTGATCAGTTATTTCATGAAATAACTAGGTATTGTATAAAATAACTGAATTATACACTTTAACGGTAACATATATGTATATATATATATATATATAATTGAAGATGCAACTTTAGTGAAGATTTTATAAACTACTGATAGGAGGCTGATAGGTCTGTAGGATCTCGGAAACTACAGACCTATCAGCTTCCTATCAGTAGTTTATAAAATCTTCACTAAAGTTCTTTCACACCGCTTGAAGGTAACACTGGACATGGCTCAACCGAGAGAACAAGCTGGATTCAGGAGTGGCTACAGCACAATAGATCATATCCACGTACTGAGAGAACTAATTGAAAGAGCGAGGGAATATGAACTTCCATTGTGCATGGCTTTTATCGATTATGAAAAAGCTTTGATTCGGTGAAACCATCAGCAGTTACAATGGCTCTGAAAACCTGCGGTATTGAAGATGCATACATTAATATTATTAATAACATCTATGAAAATGCAAGTGAAAAGATTCGGCTGTTTGAAAATACAACACACATAAAAATTGGAAAGGGAGTGAGACAAGGTGACACCATATCTCCGAAGCTCTTTAATGCCACATTGGAGGGTGTTTTTCAGTCGCTGAGCTGGGAAAACAAAGGGATAAAGATTAATGGAGATTATCTAACCCACCTTCGTTTTGCTGATGACGTAGTCATTTTTGCAACTACCCCATCAGAGCTGCAGAGTAAGATCCAGGAACTTGCTGACAAGAGTAAAGAAGTGGGATTAAAAATGAACTTTCAGAAGACAAAAGTGATGTTCAATGCTTTTACAAGAAATGAAGATTTATCGATTGATGGAGAAAAGCTGGAGATAACAGACACGTACGTTTATCTTGGACAGTAGATATCAAGTGAGGGTCACATTGATGAAGAAATTAATCGGCGTACAAAACTTGCCTGGAGAGCTTTTGGAAGAAACAGCATAATTTTCAAGAGCAATATGCCATTATGTCTTAAAAGAAAAGTGTTTGATCAATGCATCCTTCCAGTGCTTACGTATGGTGCAGAGACGTGGACCTTAACTAAAAGAGATATACAAAGACTGCAGACAACTCAAAGAAGCATGGACAGGCGCATGCTTCGTGTAACCAGGAGAGATAAGAAGAGGAACTCGTGGATCCGAAAAATGACAAGAGTGGAAGACATCATGATCAGAGTTAAATCCCTGAAATGGCAATGGGCTGGACATACTGCCAGAAGGACAGATCATCGATGGACAGCCGAAATTTTAGATTGGATTCCAAGGGACAGGAAAAGACCCAGAAGAAGACCACATGGGAGATGGATGGATGAAATTCGAAAGTATGCAGGGGTGACATGGAGGAGACTGGCACAAGACAGACCGTTGTGGAGGAAACTTGGGGAGACCTTCGTCCAGCAGTGGATTGATAATGGTTGACAATGATGATGATGATGATGATGATGATATATATAATATCAAAGGCAACATGTATAAATAAACGGTTTGGAAATTCTAAAGCACCAAAAGCTTCATCAAAGAAAAATCAAAAACAAATACTGAAATCACCTTAATACTGAAAAACGTAATTACTGATTTGTAAAATGGTTACCCTGTTGATTGACAGGTGGTGACGCATCGCTGCTTCTCGAGTAGTGTCCATTTTGAGTTTGGTTTGCACTTAGAGGACACGTTCTGCGCTTGGTAAGTGTTTTTTGTCAAATAATTTGCATTGCTTTATATTTTTAAATAATTTTTGGGATTTAGGTACACATTTTTACCTTCTAAGTTCATTTAAAATTGTTGGCTAGCTCTCTCCTTCGTTTTTAGAATAGCGGTTTTTGTTTACGTGGTCTATTGTGCAAGCCTCGTTTCACGCTCTTTAGGCTTATTTGTGCAGCTTAGAATAGGCCTTTTATCTTTCCATCATACGATTAAAATTCTCATTTGGCAGTTTCTTGTAAATAAGCAACTAATTTCAAATCTTCTTCCACCTTTAGGTTTCGTGAATTTGCTTGTAAATAATTACAGTTCAAGATTTTGGCTGTAGCAGTATATTTCCTTTGTAATCGGTGTCTTTTGCTTCTCAGCTCGTTAATTGTTCAGTAATCTGCTCGGTCCTTGTGTGAGGTCGGGCTTCGACGTATTTAGTCTGCTGTCTGTAGGTAGGTGTCTGGGTTTTAAAATAATGTTTTCTATTTATTGGAGCTTTCCTCTTTTTTTTTTTTAATATTTTTGTTTTCTTTAATTTTTTATTCTTGGGGTTGTTTTAGGGTGTTCAGAGAATCGGAGGGTATCTGGGTCCTTGTTTAGGGAGGGTTAATTCTGATTCTTTATTTTTATTTTCTGTAGCTATTTTATTACTGTCTTCGGTAGGCTCGTTGCCTCATAATAGCAGACTAAATCGTGCAGAAACCCACACTTTTCAGGTGTCCATAGAGGATGGAAAGATGTTTTCCGCGCTTGGCCCTTGACAAAACCACGGAAAACAGCTTACTATAGTTCTATATGCCTCTCTTTTTCTCCCTGTGGTCATTAATGCTTTTTTTTTTTTACAAATCAGTAATTACATTTTTCAGTATTAAGGTGATTTCAGTTTTTATATATATATATATATATATATATATATATATATATATATATACAGAGAGAGAGAGAGGAACTCTGATCCATGAGTTCCTCTTCTTATCTCTCCAGGTTACACCAAGCATGAACCTCTCCATGCTTCTTTCAGTTGCCTGCAGTAAAGCAACAAAACCCCACTGAAACTGCAAATAAATGAATTAATAAATATATACACGGACGAGTCACATTATTGTGACTACCAGCTAATATCCAGAGTAACCGCTGTGTACAGCGCGGAGAACAGCTAGACGGGCTGGAAGTGACTTAATAAGGTGCTGGAAGGTGTTCACAGGTATGTAGAGCCATGCTGACTGCAGTGCGTCTGACAGCTGCTTGAGGGTGCGTGGTGGAAGATCCATAGATCGAACAACACGATCGAGGTGGTTCCACAGATGCTCAATTGGGTTTAAGTCTGGGATATTAGGGGCCAAGAAGTACTTTGAAGTCTTCATCGTGTTCTTCCAACTACTCTCGGACATTTTTAGCTGTGTGACACGTCGCATTGCCGTTCTAGAAGATCCAATCCGCCCAAGGGAAGACAATCAGCAAGTATGGGTGTACGTGGTCTGCAAATGATGGATTCATAGCGAATTCCGTCCTACGTGCCTTCCACAAGTATGAGTGGACTCAGAGAGTGTTACAAAAACTTTCCCCAGACCATAACACTGCCCCCACTAGCTTGTGTTCTTCCAACAATGGTTGAAGAGTGTTTGTTCTCCGATGTTTCTCGCCTTATTAGCCAACGTCCATCCGTTCGATGAAGCAGAAAACGTGACTCATCGGAGAAAGTAATCCTTTGCCAACCAGCAGAAGTCCAATTCCGATACTGCCTTGCAACTGTAAGCCTTTTCTGCCGATGCACCTTCGTTATCATAGATGCAGTGACCATTCGACTGCATCGGAGCTCCATACGCAGCAGGGTTCGCTGAACTGTCGTTTCAGACACACTTCTGGTAGCCCCCTGGTTCATTCGGCCAGTGAGTTGCTCCCCTGTAGCATGTAGATCGACCCTCACGTACGTTCGAAGCCGACTTTCTCCTCTCACGTCAATGGCACGTGGTGCTCCGCAGTTTGTACGTCGCTTATTCGCAATGGTGTCATTTCTCCAATCACGACACACTTTAATCTCAGCAGAACGCGAACAGTTCACAAATTGCGTTGTTTTAGAAATACTGCCACCCTTGGCCCGAATAACGATAATCATCCCTTTTTGCAAATCTGATAAATCGCTCTTTTTATAAATACATGGTAGCAACGAGTGATATGTTTTCAGAATGCCTACAGCACACCTTATACCCTCCAAGCCAGCTCACGACAAGTGCCTTGTTTAATTGGCGCTGTTGATGTCAAAAGTAGGAGGTGGTCACAATAATGTGACTCGACTGTGTATTTATTCAGTTATTTACTTATTCGCTCGTATAGTTAAGCAGAAAAGGCCCAGATAAAATGCCCTCTAAAGACACTGCATATCACGTAAGCAACCATGTAGCCATAAATTTATAAGTTAAATTATTCGAAATCTGTGTTTCAACTGCCTAGTCATACATGCAACTTCTCTCATTTTCGCAGCTTTCGTTTTGTTCACCACTTTCGCTACAAAGAGTACAACTACAAATGTAGTGTTCATTAGTATCCGTATTTTAGAATATCTGACAGGAAATCTGGTTTTATACAATATATTTAAAGTCAGGAAAGATGCCTGATGTAACACTTAAAAGGAAATTGAAAACAAAACGAAACAAAACAAAAGAACTAGAAAGGTTATTTATTTATGAATGCAGCTATTTCAGAAGTTTTCATCAACTCTAGCCGTTTTTTTTGTTTGTTTTTTTAGTAAGTTACTCTTGCAGTTTTTTGATCTAATGCACGATACATGTATTTGACTAATAAAGCGAATTCTGAGATCAAAAATTAGTCCCAAAGTTTCATTTGCAATTGTAGCTAAACTTCCTTTTCGCTATGGTCCAATTTAAAACTATCTGCCCTTTCTGAGTCAATCACCGAAAGCTTAGCTTTCAAACTTAACCAACCGTTTGCATTCAATCACAAGGAAGTTGTACAATGCAATACACTCCTTCCCTCTCTCCCTTTTCGTCGGAGCTTTATGAGCAACTGATCATAAGAAATCTAACTCAGATGATTTTTTTTTCTTTTACAGAAAAAGAGATTTGGATATGATATCTAGACAGTAAAATATACGTACTATACATGTGTGTCAGCAATGGCAAATTTTTTGGTCGAAATCTCTTTCGTAATAAATAAACTCACGTGTCACAGCAGTGACAACATAACTTTATTGCTAACACTTTCAATACTGAGCTGCTTCAGCTTCGTAGTTTGTAATTCCAAACGGAAGTTATGTTCGAGATACATAGGGATGCCGCCACTTTAGTTAGAAGAATAGAAAAACAACATCTTCCTGGTAAGCAGAAAAGGAAAAACGAATCCTCTTAGTAAAACTTTAACTAGGGTGACACCGAAATTTCCAGCATTCTCTTACTTACAAGTTTCCCAATTCGACCACTGCGACAGATTATCCCTCTCTTGGAAAGGGGGTGGGGGCGCCGAAAGTGCGCCATGCTGCTGATCAATATATTATTTTAATTGCACATATTCGTTGTTTACTCTTGTAGTTTTAAGGAATTACATTTTCGTCCTCTAAACTTTCAGGGCATTTTGTGTTTTACAACTCGTCTTTGTGAACTCTTCACTTCAGAGGGGTGTTTTTCTTCCTAAGGTTGGCTGAGTGTAAAACAGACGCACAGGTTCTTCACCTACAAACATTTCCCAATTTCTGCATTCGTATTCAATATTGGAATATTGTATTGATTTTTTTGTTTTTGTTTGCGTAGCTCCTCCGTTGGCGAAAAATTTAATGTTTTCCTTTGAGCATTTCACCTTATTTTCAATCTGTGGATGTATAGAAAACTGTATCCATCCATGTTCGTGCGTATTACTATCTAAAAATCTGCAGCTATATTTAAGTTTTTAAAAGCATAGGTATGATGAGAATGAAAATATTAAACGCGTGCACGGCTAAATATCTCACAGTAATTAAACCAAATAAATGCTATGGTACCAAAACAACTTTATCAGTATTAATCTTTTGGTGTCGGTGCTAATGAATGTGAAACTTCAATTAAACTGAAGTGCCATGACTTTATATAAATAGATGATGTCGATCCCAGCGGTGTCGAACAACAATTTTTCAGTTGCTATGCGTTGTTTATAAAATAAGGTGGACTGAGCGATTACATCGTCTATTTATATATTTATCTCCACGTATTTGAAATATATTCGCCATGACTTTAGTATTTCCATCTAATGTCCTTTATCTTATTGTAACACCCTTTTCAAAGCATGAGCGAACGAATCATTGCTGTTCTCACCGGTGAGGACTCAGGCAAGCAAAATTGGTAAGAATTTGATTTGAGAATTTTGAATACCTATGCTTTTAAAAACTTTTTGACATTCTTATAAGTGATGATGGTGTTTAGTGATCTCATCAAGGCAGACAAGCAATATGAAATTCGTATAAGAAATTAATTTTGAAAAAAATAACATGATTTTTTTTTCATGTGGAATTTCATGTACAGTTATGGTTAGACATGTGCATTGTGTGTTTTCGTTTAATTTTGTGCGACAGTGAAATGTACTCTAGTGAACTGATACAACTGTTAGAACCGAAAAAGAGCAGCGATTCTCGTGTGTGAACGTTTAGTAAATTATGTTTGCACTCAAATGCTGTTTTTATTTCTAAACCACGGTGTGTGTCCAAAATATGGACTTCATATGCTACTCATATTTATGTGACTATGTCTGTAAAGAGCTGATATTTTCTTACCGCGATTTGCGAAAGTGTTCTTTAACTAGTTTTTGTCTTGTAAATACAGTACAGTCATATATTTTGTCTTGTAAATACATTCCATATTTTGTCTTGTAAATACATTCCATATTTTGTCTTGTAAATATACTCATTTATATTGTCATGTAAATAGAATTCATCATTTAAAGCGAATTGCATTAAAATGATGAGAAATTATTTTGATCTTCCCTTCCTAATGTGTTAAAACTTTGTTTTTTTTTCTAAAGTAAATACACTTTATTTGGGAGTATTATATTCAGGATGCATTTATGAAGTAGAAATTTACTGGTCATTAAGATCACGAAAAATAAGGAAAACAACTTAACCTTTCGTTCTTTGAAAAACAAAATAAAAATAATAAAAATACTGTTTCGACAAGAAGCTGAATAAAAAAAATTCTGCACAAAAATTTCATATCTCTGATCTAGTAGATCACAAGAAGTATACTGCCCTGCTAAGAAAAATGACCTTATGTACATATTTCTCACTCTGATGCTCATTTGCAGATAAGGGCTTTTGATTAGCAAAAGAGGCATTGAATGCAGTTGAGGTGTGTTGCAGGTGCTTATTACGCCCAGAAAGATTCAGATAAAAGTTTTCTTGCTTAGTATAAAGATAGGTATTAATATTAAGCAGGACATTACTTTATAGGTCGTATTTCATTTTCGTACAAAATTTAGATAAAGTCTCTCTTGCTTAGAGGACAGTATAGGGGAGTTCAAACATATATGTCTTGAATTTCCTCTTGATTTTGAATAATTAAAATAATTAGAAATCGGAGTATCGAAATGCTTAAATAGTGTGAAATCACCCAAACAGTTGCTGAGATGGTTCGCTCTGCTTTCACTAACATTTTCATACGAGCATACTTTTGCATGCATTCCGTCATTAATGTATACGCAAAGGTGTTGAAGTTGATTAGGTACGAAATACAAACACAACACACAGAACGGAGAACAAAATTTACCAAATATTAAATTTTAGTGCCAAAACGTAACAAATCATCAGGTTTACAATTGGGAAATGGATTTCTCCAAAGAAATAATTCTTCATAAATACATGGTAGGCATTACAACGCCTACTATGTATTTATGAAGAATTAATTATTATTCGGGGAAATTCGTTTCCCAATTGTACACTTTCATCACTGCAATTTGTGACCTACATCCGACCCTGGATGTGAGAAAAGATAGTGAGACGCTTGGATGGGGCAGAAAAGCTTCGACTAGGGCAAATCTGAAGGTTCTCGGATATATACACTACTGGCCACCCAAAATGCAACACCAAGAAGGACACGAGATAGCAAAGCCAGATTTACTGGACACATAACAACAGATACAAAGATGAAACGATTGAGCTTACAGGCCCGTGCGACTTGCGAAACACGCAGACATCAATAGTTCGTGTGGCTCACATGGCTGGCAATAACGACCGCTACACGCCGCGGCATCGAACGAAAGAGGCTTTGAATGTGGAATGTGGGTCCAGGCTGCTTCCGCACGTTACCACAGTTCATAAAGCGTAACCGCAGGTGGTGCTTGCCGGGCCACTCGTTTGCCGATCAGCGACCAGACGTGTTCGATGGGCGACATATCGGGAGAACAGGCGGTCCACGGCAGCAGTGACACCTGGTGGGCCGTGAAGAATTGTTGCACGATGCGTGCCGCGTGCGGGCGCGCATTGTTCTGTTGAAACGTGGCCGCTGACAGGTTCTGCGGGTAAGGGAGGACTACAGGCTGCAAAACGTCGGAGATGTAGCGGTGGCTGTTAAGTGTACCGGCGATGCGTACCACAGGGGTGCGAGTGTCATATCCAATTGCGCCCCCAAACCATAACGCCAGGCGACGGACCGGCATGGCGACGCATAATACAGGCGTCATACAGTCTCTCACCGCGGTGCCACCACACGCGGATCCGACCATCGTGGTGTTGCAGGCGGAAGCGGGATTCGTCGGAGAAGACAATATCGTTTCATTCCGTAGTCGAGGTGCGGCGTTCAACGGCCCACTGCCGCCGCACTCGACGGTGGTGTAACGTCAATGGTAATCGGAGCAATGGGCGCGGTGCGACAAGTCCCCGCTCCTGCAGACAATGTCGAACGGTACGTGCTGACACAGGTTTATGCGCAACACACCCTAATTCCTGCGCTAACGTTCGTGATGTGGCGGTGCGAGCCGTCAATGCGAGCCGCACAACATGACAGTCCTCTCGTTCGGTGGTGTGCCGCGGCTGCGGCAATCGCTCATGTCGGTCCGTCCGTCCCTACTGCACCCACCGAATCCATACTCGCCTCACTGTGTTTGGATATCGTCCCACACGGGCGCCGATGTCTCGGTACGATAAACCGCTGTCGCGATAAGCCACTATTCGTCCTCTGTCGAACTCCGAAACGTGCAGGAATGACTGCTGTATTCTGCGACGAGGCATCAGGAAGCTTTCCACGCACCGGTGGGGCAGCACAACACACTTCCACTACTTACACCCCGCCTTCTGTTCACCCTTTTTATAGTGCTTCTCGGTGGCGTGCCGGGCGCACATGATTTGCATATGCCCTGCAATGCTAATCGTTTGCATGTCCTCTCGCGGGCGACGCATGCCGCGAATTTCAAGCCAATTGTACAGCTGTTTAAACAGACCTGATGTTTCAAAATTTAATAGACTTTAAACAAGCATTTTTATGCATGTGTAACATACGATGAGCGGCGTTAGTCTATTTACACTGACGCTGTCTGCCATTTTAAAGCGAAATGTTACAGCGACCGACAGACGTAACAATCTAATGATTTGTTATGTTTTCAAGAAAGGTACGTCCCTAGTGTAATACACTCTGATGTATCAATTCCATTAGCGCAACACTCCGGAAAGAGAGTGAAATGCTCAATTTTAACGGCGGTAATGTGAAACCACATGAGAAATAATGCTCAGAAAAGATAGATTGATTCTCCATTTCGAATGAAAATTTTTCTAAAAAAAAAATTTTCATTCGAAAATTTTTTTAGAAAAATTTTCAAAAGTACAAATTTTCGAAAGTACAAATTTTTCAAAGTTGTACCTTTCTGATTTTCTTTATTGAAAATAAAGAAAATCAGAAAGGTACAACTTTGTGGCCGAATTTGTTTTCTATACATTTTTTTTTTCATTTATGCATTTAATTAAATACAGAGCCGAAAAATTCCTCTGCTTAAAGAAAGATGTCACTTCAGTAAATTTTTATCTTTGGTAAGTATTGTTTTTGGTGCATGAATTTTTTTTTTAATATTGCGGTTCTTGCTAACTGCATTATTTAACTTCCATAAAAAAATGCATATACTGTACGTCATAGATAAAATTGTGTGGACATCCGTAGGTACGTTTATGGGCCTTCGCTTTTAAACATCTCACTGGAAAAGTTATTTTGCACACGTTTCCGTACGTCTAAAATTTACCGTACACGTTCTGTAGCATATTATAAATTTCCCTACCTACCTAAAAGCAATGCATGAATTCGGTAGAAAATCAACATACAGAAGCACGGGGAGTTATGTATTCAAGATAATATTTCAGGGTTTTTAAACATGAAGAATCTGTGGAAGACAGATTCTACCTCTCTTCGATAGAAAGACGAGAGTAAGAAGACAAACACGAACTTTTCAAGCGCTATAACCGACCGCAAGGAATTATGAAAGACGGTTAGCCGCCCCACTGACCGAGTGGTCAAAGGCGTAGGATTCTGGCTACTTACTCGAGTTAAGTCTGGGTTCAAGTCGCAGATGAGGAATGGATAGTGTGCTTACCTTACGGCGCTGGATCCCCCCCCTCACACACACACACACACTTATCTGGAACCAGTGGCCTCAAATTAAGGACAAGCAGATGTGTATAGCCCTTAGAGTTGCTCATGCTGGTCATTAAATCCCAAAACAAAACAAAGAGAGTTAACAGCATGCAACCGCTTCCGTTGCCATCAGCTGAATTACTTGGAATGTGGCCTAATCACCGCACATGTGCATCTCAATGCAAGTTCCGATGGATGTTATTCGCGCCAGTATGCTCAAGAAGTTAATCAGATTTATTACGATGCCATCAAACGAACACTGGAATAACGATATGTACACTACGATGTATTCTGTACGATTAATCGTGTTACGAAGGAAAATCGTCTGACTCGTCGATAGGCAATAGAAAGCACGACCCATAGGGCTTGTTATTCTGCAAAGAAGTACATACACTGCTATGACACTTATCAACTCCACGTTCATAGTCAGAGATTCACAACGGCATGGCTAAGTCTGGCGTCCACTGCGCCCATTGCCCTTGACCACAGTCTGCACTGGTGATGAGAGTGACATTCTTAAAATGTACAATAGCAACATGTTTTGTTCAGTGACTACTAGCATTAACAGCTTGTCTGAAAAGCCATTAGTCGTGGCAATAGTTTCCTCTGATATGTACAACAATAAGTTTAAATATTTGTATTAGATCAACTACCATTCCTGGTAAGTTTGGTAGTCGGTTGTTCTTGCTCTGGAAGGTATGCTTACCAGGTGTTGTTTGGGTATCCATTAATTACGCCTGTAGATCTCCTCTAATATACTATGCCATGAACATATTCAATGCCTAAGGTTACCATTCATCACATGAATTCCTCATGTTGCCTTCCATCAGGGAAATTCTAGCTCGTATGCGTCTACGACCTACCTTCGAGGGGCATCTGTTAAGCGTCTAGAGTACACCGTGGCCAGAAGTGCTCTAAGACTAGCAGTTTCTCAAACATCTTTGTAACATAATCTAACAATCTTGAACTGAGAAAATACAGACGCAGTATGGAGCCGAATACACGAGGCGTGGCGGGCTATTTCTCGGGATAAGAAATACCTGCATGTATGTATCTTCACATGATATTATATATGGATTTGTGCCTGTGCCGTGAGATGTTGCAAAGTGTATTATAAAAACCGATGAAATTCCTGTGCATGATAACTAGAAGATGTCTGATCAAAACTTCCGATGAATGACAAAGCCACGGCTAAAAGCAGAGAAGTATGAGAGCTATAACTGCTAGCGTAAACTTTAGGCTCCCACGCAGGTCTTTGAACTAAATTCTCTCGCCTTTCAGTGCGTGCGGAAAAAGTTTTGAGTAAAGGCGTTTTTAGTCTTCGTTCAATTTAGCAGAATATCAAAGCTTGAGCAATAAGCAAACATAAATTTTGTTCCAAACTAGGTCACTCTGCTAATGGCATTCATGAAAAACTGAAAATTGTGTATGGAGATGATGACGCTGTGACCGAGGAAACAGTATTCAAGTGGTTCGTGAAGAAAACTTTTTGCTTGAAGATGAGGAACGGAGTGATCGTACACAGAGTGTGCGGCACGATCACAACTTTAATGAAATCTGCATGGTCATTTAACAAAGAGAGAACTCGTAGAAGAAACAGGTTTGTCATTCGGTACCATTCAATCGATTTTAACAGAAGATTTGAAAATGAAACGTGTCAGTGCCAAATTTGTTCGACGCTTGCTGACTGCTGAGCGAAAGTAAATTCGCGTGTCCATTTCCTCAGAGTTGTTTGAGCGTTCAGGTGCCGAACCATCATTCCTGTTCGAATCAATAACTAAGGTTGTGTCATGTGCCTGTGAGTAGAGAAACCCTGAAACGAAGGTACAGAGCTCCCAGTAAAAGTAACTACCCCACCCAGATCAAAAAAGGTTTCTAGATCACAAGTGGTCATGCTTCTGGCGATCTTCAACAAGTAAGGTCTATTTCACACATAATTTCCTCCAAGAAGCTCTTTTGTTGCCGCAAATTTCTACAAAATGTTTTAGAAACGTCTGTGAGAAGCAGTGAGATGAAAAAGACCGCAGAAATAGAAAAACTGATAATTCCTTTATCCTGACAATGCGCTCTGCCACGCTACAGTCTCCATTTGGAAATTTTTGGCAAACAGTCCATTCCACTGCTCTCGCACTCACCTTACTCACTCGCTCGGGTTCCACGTGACTTTTGGTTGCTCCCAAACTGAAATTAGTGATTAAAGGAAAAAGATTTGAAACCATGGAGGACATGAAATCCAACACTAAGAAAGTTCTGGATTATCTAAAGAAAGATTTTCCATCAGATCTTCGAACAATGGCAGGTGCGTTGAAACAAGTGTGTGTGTGTGTGTGTGTGTGTTCAGAACGGCAATACTTTGGAGGTAATTAATGCTGTGAGAACTTGTACTCGTAGTTTGTTCTATATAAAAGCATTTTATTTCCACATGCATAGATCATTTTGACCATTCTTGTACGTTCATGGTACAGTATTTTGTGTAGTAGCTTCCTTTGCTGAAACTGAAATAAAATTATTTTACCGTCTGTGCATATGCGTGCCCATATACACCGATGAGTCATCACATTATGACCACCTACCTAATAAGCTGTAGGACCTCCTTTAACCTGCAAAACATCGGCCACTCGGTGAGGCATCGATTCGATGAGGTGGCGATAGGCATCCTGGGGTATCTGGTACCATAATGTCAATGGCAGGTCCTTCAGTTCCCGTGCATTTCGAGGTAGTGGTGATTTAGCGCGAACCCGCTAATCCAAGTAGAACCACAACTGTTCTATTGGGTTCATGGCAGGCACATTTGGAGGCCACGGCATTAACAGAAAGTCACCAGAATGTTCCTCGAACCACTCCTTGACGATTCTGGCAGTGTGGCTTGGCGCATTATTCTATTGGTAATGGCCATCACCAGCAGGGAACCCAGTTGCCATGACTGGGTGAACTTGGTCCGCAACTATGTTCAGGTACCTGACAGCTGTCAGGGATTGTGCTATTGGGATAATGGGGCCTAAAGTGTCCCAAGAAAATATCGCACACAGCATACTCCTCTAGCCTGTTTCTGCCCAACAGTGCATCCAGGTGCCATAGCCTCCGTTGGTAATCGGCGTATCCGTGCTCGGCCGTCTACGTGATGTGATGCACCAGGAATCTTGATTCGTCAGACCAGGCCACTTTCTTCCAATCATCCACGGTCTAATCTCGATGATCTTGAGCACATTTCATGCGTTGTTGGCGACGACGTGCAGTGAGCATGGAAACCCGGCTGGATCTTTGGTTACGCAGGCCCATGCGCAGAAGGCTGCGATGAACTATGTGCTGTGACACATTGCCGTGATTATCACTGCTGTAGCAGCGGGTGATTTGTCGCACTGTGGCCCCGTAGTCGCTGTGAACAATGCGCGACAGTCTCCGCTCCCCTCTGTGACACGTAAACAACTCACTAGCCGCGCCGTTTCCGAGATCGTAGTTCCAAGGCGCTGTGCTATCACAATTTGTCCTTTATCAAACTCCGATAAATCAGCAGCTTTTCCCATTCTGACTCCGAACACTCTGCTAACCGAAAGCTGGTCCTCGGGTTGTATATATACTGCTCTGTGTGTTTCACCTGCACCACCGTTTGGTCTTCAGGCGCGCTCATTTCTCTAGGCTGGCGGTGATCATAATGGAATGGCTCGTCGATGTACATGTGTGCGCATAAATTTAATTTTCAAGAATTTCAATTCACATTTTTGGAATGGAAAATTTTCAAAGTCAGAGAGTGCTTTAACTTCATCAGTTTAGTCGTTGGTCTGTGGACATGAAATCTTCGTACCAAGAAGTACCTTTAGATTTTTTTCCTTCAAGAAAGGATTCCCATAAATGCAATTTATCTGTGCACCCGTCTTCATGTTTATGAACACAAAATCAAAACTTCCAGAAATCGTATAGGAAAAGTCTGCATAAAAAAGTTTGGGGTAAAGAAAAGAAAAGGAGATCGACAGAACGAAAAGCACCAGTATGCATTTAGGTGTAGATAACATATGATACAGAACGGAAAACAGACATGAAATGGTCAGAAAAAAGGTGCAGCGTAATTTTGTTTTTGTGTTGAGACGAGAGAACATCTCCATGACTCAGAAGGAATGAGAAGTGCAGGAGGTTTACCTTAGTCAGTCACTACGTTGAGGCATCTTCTCGGTTGTTCACAACCGCTTGGCACTATGTGACATACTGCGAAGGATATTATTCAGCTGGCTTTGGGGTAGCACCGCCCACAGCCATGCAAAAGCTCACAAATTTCTGAAAGTGTCATAGGAGTCGGGTCAGGCACATAGGAACTCCTCTTCAGTGCATCATCCCAGGCGTGCTCATTGGGATTAAGGTCGGGAGACTTTGGAGGTAGAGGTAAACGTTGAATACTGCGATCTTCGAGCTCGCGAGTAATAATACGAGTTTGTTGAGGTAGTGCATTATCATTCACAAAAAGAAACTAAGACCTATCGCACCGTCGAAAATTATCACAGTACTCCTGACGTCGTCATCTTGGTACACACTGGACAAATATACACAGGTCTGCGGTCCGTGCTTGGATAAGATATTAATTGCAATAACACAGCATTCCGCAGAAATGTAGAATGAAAACAAACCAGCACGCAGAACGCGTGAATATCAGATAATCAAAGTAACAATGAGGATGTAGTACGTGACGTCATCGAGAAGTTTCAGTGAAGTGGCAACAGTCCCTGGAAGTTCCTGAAGGACAAGCATAGCTGGCTGTCCTGCACTTAGTGTGTACAGTGCAATCGGTGTTTATAAAAAATTTAAATTTGAAGCCAAAATGCCTAGATTTTTTGGCATTATTAATCGCGGTAATAGAGGAAATCGAGACCGTAAGTCTTTTTCAGACTACTAGCTGCTGTCTCTAAAGGCAGTACCAAAAAAATTCACTTATATGCCAAACGAAGGAAGATCGCTTCCCAGAGATTAGAAAACACTTTTTTTGAAGAGTTAAACTCTTCAAAGGCAGAGAACCTCTTAAATGTTAGTTTTATCTAGAAATCGGTGATTTCTGGTAAAGCAGAGAATCCATCTTTTACTTGTTCAAACGCTATTCGGGTGCAGTGCTTGCACTTATTGGGCCTGGCGTTTCAATCGTTGATTCAAAGTTTTCAAGTTGAATTTAAAAGGTGTTGGCTGTTGTTTTTTTTGCATAGGTTTTATTACTACTGACTATTTTCTTATAGAACATCTTTTAGAGTTTGTCTCTTAGTCAAAATATTTCTTAAATAAATGCTTCGGTCCCCAATCGGAAATTCTGTGCACGCGTTTTTTTTTCCTCCAGGGACTTCTTTTCAGAAAGTTCCTGATTGATCTAGGGGGTGTTGACACTTTTTATGGGGCTAAAAGTTAATTTGTTAGCAAACCTGACTTTTAGTCAGATTCAAATCTCTGGCTCTTCTGTATTTTTTAGATCTCGATTACACCGTTAACCTGACTAACTTTTTTTTTTTTTTTTTGCTAGTTTTCGGCTTTTTACTTTTAAGGTTATTTGGCTGTCGGTGTTGGAAGTTCTTAGTTTACTACTTTGTTTCACATGATACGCCTCCCCCCCCCCCAAACTACTGTTGATTTTTTTTTTTTTAGTACACCTGGAGCTGAAGCACACTTTAGCAGGAAAATGCAAATAATGGCTAAAATTATTGTCTAAAGAAAATCCTTTTTGGTGTCTAGGTCTGTCTACAGGTCGGTGTTATGCTGCTAAATTTATTTACGGATAGATTACAGGGCACAAATCCCAGCAAAATTATTTTATTTTTTCACCACAATTTTACGTAAAAAAAAAAAAAAAAAAGATTTTGCTCATTTTTTTAAGGCTTAGAAATCGAAAAGACATTTTTTGTTGAAGAGTTAAAACTCTCAAAAAGGCATAGAACCTTTCAAGGGTGAGTTTTATCCAAAATCAGCGATTCCTGAAAAGAAAGAAAACCTATCTTTTTTTACTCAGATCTCCACACCTGGGAGGGAAGAGAACCTTACTTTTTAAGGCAGCGTACCTATTTTCTCCGTAAATTACGGATTACTCGCGAATTTGTGATCATTCTAAATTATCATGTAAAAGAATACCGACGACGAGAAAGTGTTATATTCTTCAAAACTTTTATATGCCTCGAATTGTTCTGCAGTAAAGGCGCTTCGACCAAAGACGAAGTAATCGAAAATATTTACTATTTGCATTTTCGGAAAACTTTTCGCATCACCTTCGAAGGTATCTGCATTCAGCACATAAGGATCTTTTCCTTCAATATCTTTAATTTTTTCCAAATACCGCATTTTCTACTCGGAAGTTAAAGTTTCAAAGTAAGAAGCCATCATTTCAACGAGGCTGGTTGTCCTTCAGTTACGTTACTAAGGCTCGTTGCCATGCTGAGTGTCACGTGTCTGCTACATCCTCATAGGAAGGCGTTTTAAGTTAGGACTTAGAAAAATTCCGTCCGATGTTAAACACTCACAGAAACTTTCTGCAACAGAATTCACATGCAAAATTAGCTCTTTATTCCTATGTCTTATTCGGAAAGGTCATGATGATTAGGCATATCTGCATATTGTTCAATGTGCCTCTCTCCGCCGTTTTGGACAATTCCTTTCCTGCATATGAGGGGCTCACACTTCACACAGCAGGTTGGTTACCTTGTACCCTGCTTAGCTACGCGTACTGTGTGAAGCTAACTAAAGTCTAAAAAACAAAATACTGAAGTGCATAACTTTCTTCTCCACTTACAATTTTCAGTAGATTTATTCACATGCATTTCTATTTTTTACTCTCCTAGTGTGACCATTCTGGGGGGGATCGCCCCCTCCCCTTTACATCTCCCCCTCCTCCGATAGTTACGTCCCTGGTAACCTGCAGTTCCTAACGTTTTCGAAAAAAATTGCTCTCTAGATGATGGGGAAATGGGCGGAACATTAGGCTCAGTGTCAGGCAGCGAAGAACTTCAGCATATTTTTATAATTCGCGTTAATAGTGAAGGCACGTGATTCATATTAGGTGCATATCATTATATAAATATTAGCTTGAATACTGTGGTTCTCAACCCTCTTAAATCCATTGCCTTAACTGCCCCACGTTAACTTCCTGCTTCGTCGTAAGCCTGAACTGTTAATTTAGTATCCCATTCACCAGTTCCCACAATTGATTTCCCGGGAAAAAATTATTTCCTTCAAAAGTTTTCTGCAATTACTCCTGAACAGCCAAAAATCTCAATTTTAATCATTTTTCTGGTTTAAGTCTCAGTACTCTGGATAAGCACTGTTTTCTTTAGAAATATCAAACGCTTGATCTATAATAACAGCTGTAAAGCAAGTCTTAATTTTTTGTAGATATAACTTAGAATTCTCTGCTGAACAGTTTCTGTCAGACTGTTTTGAATTTCGTTGGCTGTTTTGAAAATAATGCAGAAGAATTCAGATGCCGGTTTAGTATGCCGGGTGTCTTAGAAAATATTGAAGCAAGCTTTTATCTCTTCAATCGTTGATCGCAGATGCATACTTTCAGTTAAAAAAATACTCGAAATGACTCAAAGACTTACGACATGGCAGTTGCACCCCTGTGGGTACATTTGCATAAAAGTAAAAGAAAATTTTTTTACAACCTTCGCAGAAAAAAGTTCAATTAAAGAAAGTTGCGCAATGTCCTAATTAGTCTAAAAAAACGCCATGGTTCTACTTAGAAAACTCGCCGAGATATTCGCAATGAAAATTATAAAAAATCTATCGTCTGGAGTCTGTTTACGGCGAACGAAGCTTGTTTTGCTGCACAACTCTGGAGCACTCAAAGCCAGTAAAGGAAGAGCTCTCGCGCGTGCAAGGGAGTCTGGGGCTGCAGAGCGTCTGTTTCTTGCTTTCGTGCAGGAATTGCTTCACAGATGATTAAAATAGCTGCAACACGAACTTAGTGCGAATTTTGTTTCTGTGTAATTTTCACTCTAATGATCGGCAAGTTGAAAATCAGTTATGTGTTCACAGAGATTGTTATCGGTGATAATTGGAGGATGGGCACTAAGTTCGTGTTGCTGCTGTTTTAATTATATGTGCAGCAATTCTGACAGGAAAGCAAGAAGCAGACGCATCGAACTCCCATCTCCCGATTTCTGTGGGAGAATGCCATCCGTTACACCACCCAGGATGGCAAAGTCCCAAGTATCTGAGTGTTAACTCCCGCTTCTGTTCGATGTAATTTTCAAGTTTTCGGATGTGATTGATGTTATGTGATGAACAGTAAATGCAGGCAATTCAGGGATGTCTGATTGCTAAGTTAATATTTATGACGTACTTCCACGTCATAATTATTAACTCAGGAATCAGCATTTCTTCAGCGTATTAAGAGAAGAATATTTCTTCCACAGAATTTATACTAGGACGAATAAAATTACTAGAATTTATACTAGGACGAATATTCTTTTCTACCTGATGTTCACTCTAGACAATACGAATTAAAAAAACATATTCTAACTGGCCACTGAGGCAGAATACACCTCGAACCAACTGCAGTTCATTCTGCCCTGATTCTTACAAGACAGCTTTCTTCAGTTCTCGAATTAGAAGAGCCTTCGCCGTCTCGTCCAATGTTCACTCTAGACAATACGAATTAAAAAACATATTCTAACTGGCCACTCAGGCAGAATACACCTCGAACCAACTGCAGTTCATTCTGCCCTGATTCTTACAAGACAGCTTTCTTTAGTTCTCGAATTAGAAGAGCCTTCGCCGTCTCCTCCGATGTTCACTCTAGACAATGCGAATTAAAAAACATATTCGAACTGGACACTCAGGCAGAATACACATCGAACGAGACACAAAATTTTATCGAAAGATCCAGGTCCAGCCGTGTTAATTCTTCTGTGCCGCAGCTCATATACCTTGGCTCTATTCCCTACACACCAAGTGTCTCCTATCAACTCAAGAACGCGCTCAGGAGGATGAACTTCGGTGTCGGCATAAGGTCTTTCGCATCTTTGTATACCATGCTTAGGAGAAATATTGGCAAGCCCCCTCTTCTCAACGAGGAAGGTATTGATGCCATTCTTCTAGAATATCGGGACGGCTCCAAGCGATACAAAATTGGAATGACCAAGCGTTAGTTCAGAATTAGACTCAACGAAACATAAAAGAGACACAAGTGACGAAAAAGTAACCACTGCTCTGTCTAGAGAAGTAAAGTTCAAGACCGCTGATCGTATGTGGAAATTAGCTTCCTACTCTACGCCTAAATCTACTGCCATTTGCGAAATCTTAGAGATCATTACCAACAGTGAGGCTTGGAATGATAACATCTCTCTAGAATTGCCACGAGTTTGGTACTAGCTCGTCAAATAACGCTGCGTTATCTCCCACGATACCGCATGCCAGACCATTATGACTCCTCGTTTCTTTGCATGAACAATCACATTTGCACCTATTCATTTACTGTCTAGTCAAGTCACCGCGTTCAAATTGTTGAAGTGTTCTATTCTTCAGTTTGCTGTCTACCTTTCTTAAAAAAGCCATCTGGTTCATGTGCGAAAGCTTGGAAACTTTGATTTCTATTCTACGCCAAGAAATACGGATCATTAGTATAGTTACACTATTTCAATATTACCTATTGAAAGGTTAATGAAAATGGTCTGAACACAATGGCACGATTCCAATTTAGGGTCACTTATAATATCGAAAGAAAATTGTTAAGGGACTCCATTCCAAAATGTCATTGGAATGTAAAGCATAAAGCCAATGTTTCGATGGGAAAATATTCCACTTTTTTTATTTTTTTTTTTTTATTTTTACAGCATGAGTTGATGTTTCAGCAATTGTAAATAGCATATTAGTCTCACGTGTTTTGTTTTTTCTTCATATTACTCATGTATGAATCCAAACTTTCAAAATATCTTATTTTAATGCTAACATTAAGAGTGTTGTAGTTTAGAATAATAAATCGTTATCATGTATTTCGGTCATTTTCTAAAAATTTTATAATTGTTAGTGTAAAGCTTAACTTAAAATAAGACACTCTTGCTAATGTATCTTGAGCATCCCGGGGTTTGGGGGAGGGGGAAGTGAAGCGTTTATTTGGTATACACTTCAATTACATGTTTATAAAATAGCCTTCAAGAAGTACACATAATGATAGGGAGCTAGGTGCGTATGTATCATAGAAGGATGTGTGTTATTGTCGTTCTTCCTGAAAAGTGACGTGAAATCCGAAAACAGCGTCATCTACCACATTCATGTTTCCGGGCATCACATTTTTCAGCCAGCACGTCACACTATCTCTTCTAGGCACTGTAACCTTGTTTAACTACCGCTACGATGTGCTAGGCTGCTTTCGCTTGCGGTATCGGTTTGATTCATAAATTGCCGCTACTTTTGATTTACCATCATGTGTCTGGTTTCCGATTTACAAAAGAATGTCATCCCATCACGGCAAAACTGATAGTGTCGTGAGTCTACGACATAACATCGCAGGTCAAAACATCGCGAGACATGATCTCGGTCATAGCATCGGAGGTCAAAACATAACAACGCAGGTCAAAATATCGCGGTACCATAACATCGCAAGTCAAAACATCGCGGCACCATAACATCGCGGCACCATAACATCGCAGGTCAAAACATCGCGAGACATATGATCTCGGTCATAGCATCGCAGGTCAAAAATCGCGAGACATATGATCTCGGTTATAGCATCGCAGGTCAAAACATAACAACGCAGGTCAAAACATCGCGGTACCATAACATCGTAGTAATCTCTAAATAAATTGCTTTAGATAGATTTTGATAAATTGCAAAAAAAAAGTGTATTTTTGTATATTTAAAAAAAAAGGTATACTTCATACAAATTGATGTCCTGATTAAATTTTGGCAGAACGGGTTCGCCGTACCGCTTTTCCGACAGTATTTTCTGTATAGCTGATAAACTATTGTAGCTATCAACACGAAAATTTATATTTAGAAGTTATATTATACTTTCATGTGTCGATTAAAATTCGGTACAAATCGGGAAACCGGAAG
Source organism: Macrothele yani (assembly GCA_039090855.1). NCBI lineage: Eukaryota > Metazoa > Arthropoda > Arachnida > Araneae > Macrothelidae > Macrothele > Macrothele yani. The sequence goes on from CM076995.1 coordinate 651,476, forward strand.
TGGACGTTCCGTATAGCGCTTTTTGCAGAAGACTAATATGTGGCACTTATCAAAATATTTCGGGAGGTGGGAGCACTAATTAACCCATTTGTCACGTGGGAGTTATTTGTATCCTACTGCTCAAGGTCGTCAACGAGGTCTGATTTTTCACATCTGTCTGCTTTCTAAGAGTAGATGTTATCGAGTATTGCAAAGAGTTAGTCACTGTTGCAGATACTGAGGTGTAGGGATGTTGTTAAAAAGTGATATGATTTTCGAAAAAGGTTTTTGAAGTCCCATCCGAAGCCAGGAAAATACAACTTTAGTGCATTACAATAACAATTTTTTCCTTCAAATTCTTGTTTCTTGACTTATTCTAGATAACATATACGAATTTTATGCACAGATTCAAAAATTCCAACCTCCGGCGTAAATGGTTTAATTTCTCATCTCATTCATGTGAATTTTCATAAAATTTTGAACTTGTCACAACATAAGAAGAAGCGTTGCGTACCACTCAATATAGTTAATCGCAATAACATCCGGATTGAGGGTGGGTAGAACATCACTAATGTCTTTGCATATTATTTCCGTTCTGTCTTAGTTACAGAGAATTATTTTCACCACCAACCTGATGTTTGCCAAGTAACTGCCGAGGGTTAGTACGAACAGCTTGACATTCTTAACATTAACCACTTCACTGAGAATGAGATCCTGCACGCTATCAAGAAACTGAAAGTCAGTAGAGCAGTTGGTCCTGATATGATTCCTTCATACATTCTCAAAGGATGCGGTGAGATGCTTGCTAAACCGCTGCTTCGTATTTATAATCCAATTACACTGGCGTGCCAAAATTAAGGACGAGACGGTTTTTCTAATGTAACGTCGTGCAGAAGTGCTCCACATCGACTCAAATGATACCATAATATCCCCAAAACTTAAGAATATGCGGGACAAGTGAGCAAAACCGTCCAAACAAGGAATCCAAAGGATACAAAGGCACTTTATTGTGACAGGCGGCTGCCAAGAAAAATCCAGTCTTTAGTAAGGGATATGATCAACCCTGACTGCGTTGCAGGATTTACAAAGTCTGTCCATGCGGAGGACGAAGTTGTCAAGAAGCTGTTGAGGCATCGCGGCACATTCCTCTTGTAGCGCCAATCGCAGTTGCGGAATCGTTGCTGGCGGCTGGTGACGTGCTGCCAAGCGTCTCCCGAGAAAGTCCCACACGTGTTCGATTGGATTTAGGTCCGGGGACCTTGCGGGCCAATCCATGCGTTGAATATCTTTACTCTCCAACAGCTCTGCGACATCCACTGTACGATGAGGTGTAGCGTTCTCGTCCATGAAGAGGAACTCAGGACCCACATCACCTCTAAACGGACGCACGTGTGCCCGCGATGTTATAACTTGCGATGTTTTGTCACGGCGATGTTTTGACCTGCGATGTTACGACCGCGATGTTTTGACGTGCTACCGTGTCGTATCGTTCGGTAAACAAACCATTGCCAGAGTTCAAACTCCATCTCTCGGAAAGAAATGGGGAAGTGATTCATAGAATAACTCAGATAAGAAATATCGTAGAACGTGAAAGGAAAAATAAGAGTTTGCCTTCACTAGAGGAAAAGGCGGTCCTGGACACTTAATCAACAAGGCTACGATTTATCTTAAAAAAAAAAAAAACATGGAAAAATTCATTGATAATATTTGAATTTTACTAGCTTGGGAAAAGAGAATACGGATGATTACCATAGTGAGATGAGAATTCCTTTCTGCAATTTCGCAAGACTGCTCAATACATACATGCCATACCAGTTTTTATAAAAAGAGCTCACACCAAAGCCAGCGGGGTTCCTTTACATATAACGATCAAAATGCAAAAGTTGTCCGTTTCTCATCTCGTAACGGGCGTGTCATCCCGGCTGTCAGCAGACCACGTGCGACTCGACGGCAGGTATTTCACCAACAGGCTATTCGATTGGAACGTGATTTCTTGACCTCCGTATTATACAGGAGTTCGCTGGTTCGCACAAAAATCTCAGTGAAATCTATGATTTGAAACACGCATTCCTTTATTAAGAATGCGGGGACGAAATATTGCCGAAATAATGAACATTTGATTCGACAGCTCTCATTCTCAGCTGAAATAATACTCTCTCCTTTCTCGCATTTAGACGAGTTGAGCGTAAAACTTCAGGGTCAAAGAAATGGAAACGGCCAGGTATGCCACCGTTAAAACTTGACAAAACTTCGACTCAGAGAAATTCTAATGAGATGCTGTAATTTCAAAAGTGCAATTTTTTTAATCCTCGTGCATCGTATCTAGTTTCGCTTCAACCATGAAACGAAACTGAACTTGTGAGAAATCTCGTTCCTGACACCTGCAAGTAAACTGCCGGAAAAAAGAAACACGTTTCTAGAAAAATTCAACCGAATTCGGAATTGAAAAACAGTAACTAAAGCTATTGACAATAACAATTCAAATTAGCCACAAGTTGAAAATGCTACACGCATATACACTGCTTGACACAGAAAGTACCACACGTAAAGGAATGTAAGAAATGAGAAAAAACTTAGCACACATGTAGAAAAGTCAATGGGGAAAAAAGTAATTTAATTTCTGAAGGAATACATAAATGCGATGGGAGAAAAGACATACGCTGTAACCTGAGTCAGCGGGTCGTATGACAGCCGTGCTGGGTTATACATTCTGCATCACGACGTGACATAGAGTGGAAAAGTCCACGGACGGTGTCCTGAGGTACCGATGACCATGCGTCGTTAATGTGTCCACAATTAATCGACATTGCAAGGTGGTCGTGCAGAGGCGTTAAGCCGCGTGTCAGAGACGTCCCACACGTATTTTATAAGGGAGAAGTCTGGAAATCGCTCTGTCCAGGGCGCCTTGTAGTCGCTGTCTGTTGGTGTTTACAGTGTGCAAATACGTACTATCTTGTTGAAACTGGGCATGAGGAAATACGGTAACAAAAAGAAGTAGCCGCCTCAGTGAAACAGTGGTCTAAGCGCTGGTTGGTGACCATTCGTCCGAGATGTCTGGGCTCGAATTCTTGCGAGGTATTGATGCTGTGTTTGCCTTAGGGCACTGGTTCATTCCCTTCCCTGGAACCAGTGGCACTAAATTAGAGACGCTTATAGCCCATTGATGTGTCACGATGGTCGTTAAACCAACAACAAATGTGGCAAACTGTTGAAGCCGATAGTCTGGTGTCATGGTTTGGGGCGCTATTTGTTGAAACTGATAGCGCCCCAAACCATGACACCAGACTGAAAAGCTGTATGACATTCACGGGTGATAGCCGATAGTCTGGTGTTATGGTTGGAGCGCTATTTGTTGAAACTGATAGCGCCCCAAGCATGGCACCCGACTGAGGAGCTGTATGACGTTCACGGGTGATGGCCGATAGTCTGGTGTCATGGTTGGGGCCTATTTGTTGAAACAGCGCCCTAAACCATGACACCAGACTGAGGAGCTGTATGACGTTCACGGGTGATAGCCGATAGGCTGGTGTCATGGTTGGGGCACTATTTGTTGAAACTGATAGCGCCCAAAACCATATCTCGATGCACTTCCACCGCTGGGACCAACCAGCCGTACGTAACCATATGCACGGCCGTAGCTAGGTCCCAGATCGAGGGGATGCCGAAGGGTTAGCTGAGAGGGCTCGATGTTCAACTACAAACTAACCTTTTCCACGAATACGGACGTGTTTGTTTGTTTTTTAGCTCCTTTTGTTCATTTACTTTACTATCGAATAATTTCTCCAGATCAAAAAATAAAAAATATGAAAAACGAGGGGCTAAAAGAAAACTGATTTCTTTTAACATATTAAAAAAATCACATTTTCTGAATTTTCTTGATTTGGATTGAGTTGCAGGGTTTTTTTTATTGTTGGATAAACTATTTCAATTTTTAGTGTATTATTCCGGTCCCTTTGCGTGGAACGCGTAATAGCATCGAAGAGTTACTGATGTCGTATTTTGATTTTTTTATTCCCCTTCTTCGGTTCCATTTTTTCTTCATCTTCTATTACGATTCTCCTTAGCTGGTACTCAGAAATAGCCTTTTCTTACCGTGGTAATTAGTCAATTTCCCTCCCTTACCTATTAAAAGAAACCAAGAGACCTCAGATTCCCGGCAACGAATTCATTTCTCCCCAACACAAATCGTAAAACCACTACTACTGGCCCCAAAAGCAATGAATAAGAAGAAGTTTAAAGCGCTTACTCCTTCTCTCGCTCTCACAAAGACTTCCCTTTAAACACTGTTCTAACGACTAGGGAATGCACTTTTAGCTAACACACGTATCCCTTCCCCTCGATATTGCTTCTTTGCAGGCAATGAACTACATTGAAGTTTCTTAACAGCAGATTTGCATCTCATAGTCACTTACGAAGTGACTAAAAGTTTTACCCTTCTGCGCAACTGTACATTCACCTCCGCCTGTTTTTTTTTCTTTTTTATTGGGGGGGGGGGGGGGTCGTTCTTCCATACTTTACGTTTCTTCGAAAACCAAAAGAGGGCATTTCTCCCTTCCCTGACCCTTAGCACCAACAAGCCCTGTGCCTGCGTGATTGAGCTGGCGCAACTGTTCATACTGATTCAACCCGAGAAGTATTTTTTGAGTTATTCATCGTATTCGTGCCGCATTATTTCATTTTTTTAAGGTTCAATAAACGAATAAATAAGGTATTTATGCTTACAATGAAATTGAAGGGTAATTTTCATAAACCCCAAAAAAATAAAAGTGCAGAAAGTTTTACGTCCGACTTCCAGCGAGGAGCTTCCTTATATCTTGCAGGGTCATAGCTACGTCTGACCCTATGATCAAGTATTTGGCAAAGATGCCTGCGTGATGGCCCCACTTAGGTTTTCTCACTCCAATTCCGATGACCCCACTCAGGTTTTCTCACTCCTTATAAAATTGCTTTTGCCAACGAGATAACACCAGCGCAGTGGTCCACATGCTCAGGTGAGGATGACCAAGTTTGGCATCGCCAATATGTTTTGCCCTTTCATCTCCCTCATCTTTCACGTGATTGGTTCGGAAGTGCAATAATTTACATTACCTAACTGTAGACACATACCCACTAATTTGCATGGCGCCCCGACAAATACTTCATGAGGTGCTTTCTATGTCGAGCAGTGTACATTCTAACTTTCGGTACTTAGAATACTCTTTAAACGTTTTTTTTTTTTTTTTTTTTTTTTAATTGGAGGTTTAACGACCACCGTGAGCAACTCAATGGGCTATAAGCAGTCGCCCGTCCCTAATTTAGGGTCACTGGTTCCAGGGAAGGGAGAGAGCCAGTGCCGTAAGACAAACACAACATCCATGCCTGACCGGGATTCGAACCCGGAATCCATTCGGACGAATGATCAGAGGCCATCGCTTAGACCACTGCGCCACCGGGGCGGCTCTTTAAACGTTTAACAGCCCCAAAAATATTTTTAATTTTTACAGACCGAGAAAAATACCTTAGGAGAGGAGAAATTGCGTTTAAGAATAAATGAATGAATTCGTTTTACGTCGACCTCAGTTTGGCACGCCTGATTCAAAACAACATTAGTACCCCATACCTGCAAACTGTTTAAGTACAATTAATTTATTCTGGATTTATTCGAAACAAAAAGCGCTAAGGAAACATTCGGTAAAAATGAAATACTGCAATAAATAAGTAAAGCAAATCGAGAATTCATCAAAGGGGAGAATCAGAGATAAAATTCTCTCATTTCTTGTTATAATCTACCAGTACATTAATTGTTGGTGAAACAGACAACCTCAACTGAGATTTCTTTTTCGGACAGCACTTTCCTTTCTTTTATTTTGTAATTTTTGTGTTGCATAGTTCAATCCTTTAAAATCATATATCAGATTAGAGAAATGCTCTTACAACTTTTCTTATTGTAGGTACACACTGAATAAGAAAGTCAAAGTACAAAAGATAATAATTCTTGTGCTACATTTTTCCTCCCCCCGTCACTTTTAAATGGGAAATTATATTGAAAAAACGAATTTTGGCTTCCCTTATCACTTCTTCTCATCAGAAATTTGACACATCGCCTGAAGAAAACACCAGACAACCAAGAGAACAAACTGGATTCAGGAGTGGCTTCAGCGCTATAAATCATTTCTATGTACAGAGAAAACTAATTAGAAAAGCTAATGAATAGCAATTCCCATTTTGTATGGCTTTTATTGATTATGTAAAGGCTTTTGATTCCATGAAACTATCAGTAGCTATAATGTCTTATTACCATAAAAGACAAGCATTTAATCAATGCATCCTTCTAATTCTTACTGATGGATCAGAGACATGGACCTTAACTAAAAAAGGCATACAGAGGATGTGGACAACTCCAGGAAGTACTGAGAGATGCATGTTTGGTGGAACCAAGAAAGATAGGAAAAAGAACTCATGGATGATATTTGGACAACGGAAATGCTAGACTGGATGCCAAAGGGCGGGCAAAGATCCAGAAGACCATGTAGGAGATGGGTGGATGAAATTCGAAAGCATGCTGGAGTAACATGGAAGACAATTGCCCAAGACGGAGAGCTGTGGAAAAAACTGTGAGATACCTTCATCCAGGAGTACACTGAGAATGGTTAATGATGATGATTATTATTGCTAACTTCTTACAATCCTGTATCACTTCCATGGATAGCTGGATGGATAGCTCAGTGGAATTCCTTTAATTTTTTTCAACTGAAGCTGTTTGAAAACAGGAATGTTGTGGCCTTTGCTACCTGTTGGTTTATTAACTGCCTGCAGTTCATGCAGTTTTCCTTTTGTTCGATCGCTTTTTTTTTTTTTTTTGCAGGCATTACTTGTTGCAGGAGTTTTCTACAATCAGAAAGAGATTTTAGAAATGTATGCTCCTTCATGAATTTTCACAACCACTTCTTTAATAAATGTAGAGTAACTGAGTAAGTAACTAGGTGAGTTCTTTCTTGACATGATAGCATCAGATTTAATATTCTTTTTCATTATTTATTTGTTTACTTTTTCGCAATTTAATGTACCCCTATTATCCTGAAAAGCTAGGAGTTGTCATTTCTGCCTAATATAGGGTCACAGGTTTCAGAGAAGGTGGGTAGATTCGCATAACAGTACCAACATCTTCAATGTGAGAAACTATTATCATAACGGCTTGGACACTGGAAACTCTGCATTTTTGATGATGACATGTAGATCTGAAGAACCGATGTTAAACTGAAGGCTGAAGATGAGAGAAATGGTAAAGATTACCATTCTGCAAAAATAATACAGATTGCTGATCAAACCTGAATGAGAAGAAAAGACCACATGATTCCAAACATCACACATTTTTATTTTCTGCATATTAACATCTGAACACTTGTGTGTGTCAGATATAAAACACTATGGGACTTGCTTTTTTTTACATATATTGGATTAGAATAAAGCTCATGTTGAGAAATGGCTTCCTAGTTTCTTAATTCAATTACTAATCTAAAGCAAATATTATGGGAATTTTACTAGAAATTTTTTTTCATTAATAGCAAATTACAACAACAAGACAGCCTGAAGAAGGAGAAGAGTTTTCTCCGAAAATTTGCTATTAATGGAAAAAGAAAAAAAAAATTTCCTAGTAAAATTCCCATAATATTTGCTTTAGATTAGTAATTGGATTAGAAGGAAAACCAAAGAGAGCAGGAATAAAGAAAAACCAAAAAACGAATAAATTGCTCCAGGCATAATTATCAGTGCCTACATAAAAATTTTTAACAGTTAATGACGCTTGTTGTAACTCATAATTAGTTTTTTCTTGGATCTTTATAAGACAAAAAGATTATTTTTACAGATACAGTATTATATCTTTCTACTATAGACTCCTCTGATTATTCGATATAAGTTCTGTCAGGTTTGACTTACAGAAAGGAAAACTTGTGAAACAATATTTAAATACTTTTATATTAACATATCTGTAATCTGGTTTTTAATACAGGTTCCCTTGCACATTCATATGACTAAATGGTATGCCCACCATATTAAGAACAGTGGAACCCATACTACGAAGAACAAGACTACAGGTATGTTAATATGAAAAGCATTTAATTTTATCACATAACTTTTCCATTGTGCATGTTTACCTGACAGAACACATTATGTACAACAGTCCACATAGCCTACCATGTAAATGTTCTAGAACAGTTCACAATAGCTTATCGTGTAAATGTTCTAGAAAGTTATGACATCCAACAAAAATTATTCATAGGCAAGAAACAGATTTTAAAGGAGATCTTTTATTGAGAAAAACAATTTATAAGATCAAAAGAATTGCACAGAAGTGCCACAATAATTTGCTTCCACAAGATCAGCATAATTCAGCTTCAGTGTATAACGTACATGAGTGTGGCAGTTTTGAACATTTTTCTTTTTCTTCTTCTTTCTTCTTTTTTTTTTTTGTCCAAGTCTGATTAGTATCACATCAGTCTGGCATTTTACAGGCACCACAATGAGGGCAGATATTTAGGAAAAACGTTTCCTTACTTTGTAAAGGCCATGTAGTAAAGAAATTTATTATGAGGAATAAGTCTCACAGTCTGAAAAGTGTTTTGGGTACAAATTATGTATCTCAACCACTAATTTTATTTCAGAATGAATATCAGGAAAGCTATGTATTTGACTTCATTTTTAAACTGAGAGGCATTTAAAAACAAACACCTTTCTGATATTGAGCAGTTTACAGAAAATTTCATTTCACAGATTTCTTTTCCCATGCATTGTGCTTTCAAAATCTAATGCATTCAAGAATTGATAAGTTGATCTGTAAAACAAAAATGACATTTTGTGGAATCACTCAAATAATTCAACTGAGTTTTTGTGCTTTCTCAGATTTTCTTACACTACTTCTTCTAATTGAAATAAATATAACATATAATGATGCAATACAACAGCCCTTTTCTTAAACAAAACTTCCTTGAAATCACTGTATATATTGGGTTGGTGTGAATGAAATGACCGAAGCAAACAACCAGTGGAAACAGGCCTCCACCACAGCGGAATGGATCCACCCACAGGGGTTGTGGGTATTACGTCACAAAATTACTATAAATAGCCAGCACGTTGTGAAGAACAAGGATCAGGCGTGGTTTATTTGGATGTAACGTGGCTTGCAAAGGAGACTTGCAGATGCCAGATTTGAGAGTCATCTTCCTGTAGGAATTTAAACTGAGCTATTCTGCAAGAAGTGTGCTCGAAACGTTAACAAAGAGTTTGGGGAGAATACCGCCAACAAACGAATCACTCGGCGATGGTTTGCGAAGTTTGGAAGCGGAGAAACGGACCTGCAAAACGAAGCATGCAGTCACCGACCTGTTGCTGTTTCTGTTGATGTTCTGTCACAATCGGTTGAAGCGGGCCCCCTGAAAAATGTGTCGCGAGATAGCGGCAGAGGTAGGTGTCCAGCACAGGACAGTTGTTTGGTGAATGGCTGTGCTGGGTAAGGTCAAAAAGCTGGAAACGTATGAGTTGACAACTGCCAAGAAGACTAGGCGTTTGGAAGTCTGCACGTCGCTGCTTGCCAGGAATAAACAGGAACATCAACTGCATGGAATCATGACCTGTGACAAGAAGTGGGCCCTTCATGATAATTGGAAAAGATCTGCACAATGGTTAAGCAAGGCACAACCTGCTGGACGGCATCCTAAGCCACCCCTACACACCAAGAAGATGATGCTCCTTGTCTGGTGTCCACATCTGGGATAATTCATGGGAGTTTCTTGCCAAGAGGCCAAACCATCACTGCAGAACGTTATTGTGTTGAATTACGGCAGATGCACCGGAAATTGCTGCAGAAACAAGTGGCTTTGGTCAAGAGACATGGTGTTCTTCTGCTCCAGGACAACGTCCACCCTCATGTGGAACAATGAACGATGGTGACACTAAGTGACTTGGGCTGTGAAGCAGAACTGCCTCAACCTGCCTATTCCCCACTCTTGTCTTCCACAGATGATCATCTGTTTCTTTGCCTGGATCACTTCCTGTCTGGAAAACAGTTCACCACAGACAACCAAGTTCAACGTGCAGTTCATCACTTCTTACGGTCCCAGCCACGACTTTTTTCCTTCCACAATCATGGCCTTACCCCACAGATGGCAACTGTGTGTTCATGTCGAGGGAAATTATTTTGCCTACGTAAGTTGTCCTACTTTTCCATTCTTGCCATCCACGTGTGCTGCTCACACATTTCATTCGCACCAACACAATATATTGCATATATATATATGGAATATTCCTGAGGATTGGAACAATGCTACAATGATCCTGCTACATAAAAAGGGTGACATTGAGGATCTCAGGAACTACAGACCTATCAGCCTCTAATCAGGGGTTTATAAAATCTTCACTAAAGTTCTTTCGCACGGCTTGAACGTGACACTGGACATGGCTCAACCGAGAGAACAAGCTGGATTCAGGAGTGGCTACAGCACAATAGATCATATCCACGTACTGAGAGAACTAATTGAAAGAGCGAGGGAATATGAACTTCCATTGTGCATGGCTTTTATCGATTATGAAAAAGCTTTGATTCGGTGAAACCATCAGCAGTTTCAATGGCTCTGAAATCCTGCAGTATTGAAGATGCATACATTAATATTATTAATAACATCTATGAAAATGCACTATGAAAATGCAAGTGCAAAGATTCGGCTATTCGAAAATACAACACACATAAAAATTGGAAAGGGAGTGAGACAACCTGACACCATATCTACGAAGCTCTTTAATGCCACATTGGAAAATGTCTTTCAATCACTGAACTGGGAAAACAAAGGAATAAAGATTAATGGAGATTATCTAACCCACCTTCGTTTTGCTGATGACATAGTCATTTTTGGAACTACCCCATCAGAGCTGCAGAGTATGATCCAGGAACTTGCTGACAGGAGTAAAGAAGTGGGATTAAAAATGAACTTTCAGAAGAGAAAAGTGATGTTCAATGCTTTTACAAGAAATGAAGATTTATCGATTCATGGAGAAAAGCTGGAGATAACAGACACGTACGTTTATCTTGGACAGCAGATATCAAGTGAGGGTCACATTGATGAAGAAATTAATCGACGTACAAAACTTGCCTGGAGAGCTTTTGAAAGAAACACCATAATTTTCAAGAGTAATATGCCATTATGTCTTAAAAGAAAAGTGTTTGATCAATGCATCCTTCCAGTGCTTACTTATGGTGCACAGACGTGGACCTTAACTAAAACAGACATACAAAGGCTGTAGACAACTCAAAGTAGTATTGAGAGGTGCATGCTTGGTGTAACCAGGAGAGATAAGAAGAGGAACTCGTGGATCCGAAAAATGACAAGAGTGGAAAACGTCATAATCAGAGTTAAATCCCTGAAATGGCAATGGGCTGCACATACTGTCAGAAGGACAGACCATCGATGGACAGCCAAAATTTTAGAATGGATTCCAAGAGACAGGAAAAGACCCAGAAGAAGACCACATAGGAGATGGGTGGATGAAATTTGAAAGTATGCGGGAGTGACATGGAGGAGACTGGCACAAGACAGACCATTGTGGCAGAGGCTTGGAGAGACCTTCGTCCAGCAGTGGATTAATAATGGTTGACAATCATGATGATGATATATATATGGGTAAGTTGTCCTACTTTTCCATTCTCGCCGTTCACGTGTGCTGGTCGGACATTTCATTCGCACCAACCCAGTATATATGTATGCATATGATGATGATGATATATACATATTGGGTTGGTGTCAATGAAATGTCTGATCAGCACACGTAGACGGCGTGGAAAAGTAGGACAACTTATCTAGGCAAAATAATCCCATCGACATCGACATTTGCACCGTCATTGAACCCAACTCTTGAATCCTCTTTGACAAAAAGTGGACTGTTGTACCCACTTCTTCACAGCCACTTTCACCTCCTCAGTGTCATCTAATCATTGTCCCCGTAGACTGTCCTTCATTGGACCAAACAGGAGGGAGTCGGAGGGTGCCAGATCCGGGCTGTGTGGTGGATGGGGGGCCACTGATCAGCCTAATTTGTTGGCACAGGTGTGTGTGGTCTTGCGTTGTCATGGTGAATGTGGGTCTTTTTCCGATTCTTCTTCGGTCGCTTCCTCCTTATGGCGCTTCTTCACGAAGTAGGCGTGACAGTGCCGCTTGCTGGTCACGGTACGGCTACTTTTCAGATGACACCCCTGTCATCCCCAAAATACAGTCACCATGACTTTCTGTGATGATCGCTGGCTCTTGGACTTCTTACGCCTTGGTGAAGAAGTGTGACACCATTCAATGGATTGATTCTTCATTTCCGGATCGTAAAGATACGCCCATGTTTCATCCCATCACCAGATCGAAATAAAAACATGTCTTCATTGGCTTCAAACACTTACAGCAGATCAGAGCAGACTTCCACCCTTCTCTCTTTCAAACTGGGTGTCAACTGCCAAGGTACCCACTTTGCACACACTTTCTGATACCCTTAGTCTTCCACCATCTTCTGCATGGTATTGTGACCACAGTCCAGTTGTGCATCAAGCTCGCGGATTGTGACTCATCTCTCCATGCGAATCAATTCATCCACTCGCTGACGATTCGTGTCAGTGGTTGCAGATGATGGTCACCCACTGCGTGGTTTGTTTTCAATGCTGGTTTTGCCTTTAAACTTCTTCATCCATCTGTGCATATTGCTCTTGTCAATGGTGTCATCTCCGTAAACGTTTCGTAACCTTCTGTGGATGTCGGACAGACTGCACCCTTCCTTCAAGAACTCAATGACGGCACATTGCTTCTGCTTGGAATCCATTATTTACCTGCAATGAAGAAGAAATGTTACTATAGAGGAAAAGTTACTCTACCAACATGTGAAATTTGAACAACCTCTGTCAGTTAATAAAAAAGTTATGCCCACTTTTGCATTAATTTCGGTACAACATTTATATATAAGCAACATGTATACAGACTTCCATAAGAAAAATAAAAATGAAGACTGCAAACCAGACTGGATGAAGAAAGCAGAAAAACAAAACAAAAAAACGAATGGGTTCTAATCATCAGGGGAGTATCAATCCATCAATCTGGCAGAAATGGCTTTTCATAATATCAGTAAAAGGCCGGTAACCAAAGCCCACTGGTAATAGTTCCTAAGCCACAGAACATTAACTACAAAATAAGCCACAAAACATAAAACACAAAATTAGCAACCGAAACATATCTTCCCAAAAGAGTCACCAAATAGCAAAGCATTACCCAAAATCAAACCTCCACCAGCCGCAGAGTTGACGCCTAAACCAGCCAGGAAGAAAACATTGTGAAGCACGAGACATGAAAAGGAACGGACACCAATTTGAGAAACCAGAACGTGACCCACCACACGAATGTAACCAGTCCCTTGCAGCAAGTATTTTTTAGGTGTACAAATAAGTTTTAAAGCGTTTTTTGTGTGACGTATACCGCTAATTTACATATCTGACATGCCCCCGTTGTTGTCATGTGACCGTAACTGGTGTAGAGTATAAAATGTGACACAGAAGTTTACCCATCAGTCAAATGCACTTGCACATTGGTAGGTGAAAGATGGCAAGCGATACTGCATTTATTCGACTCTGCATTCGTTACGAATTACATCAAGGAAAAAGTGCTGCAAAAGCATGTGCATCGATCTGTTCTGTTCTGGGGCAGAATATTGTATCAAAAAGCATGTGTGAGTTTTGGTTTAGATGGTTTAAAGCAGGTGATTTTGATGTTAGCGATCGAGTACATAGCAGCGCCTCGCGAAAGGTTACACGTGAGGAACTGCAAGCATTGCTGGATGAAGATTCGTCTCAAATGCAAAAAGAACTAGCTGAACAACTGAGGGTAACTCAACAAACCATTTCCAATCATTTATGCACAATCGGAAAGATTCAGAAGGAAGGAAAATGGGTGTAACATGACCTGAGCCAGAGGAACAAGGATGAGCATGCCATGAAGTGTTTGAATGTGTTGAATATTTTGCACAGAAAGTCTTTCCTGTGGAAAATCATTACAGTTGATCAAAAGTGGATATGGTACGACAATCCTAAACACAAAAAACACTGGGTAGACTCCGGTAAAGCAACGACTTCGATACCGAAACCCAATATTCACTCCAAGAAAGTTCTGCTGTGCATCTGGTGGGGTATGAAGAGTGTGCTCTATTATGAACTATTGGAACAGGGTCAAACTGTTACTGCTGATCGCTACAAGCAACAATTGCTGCGATTGAACCAAGAAATCTGTCAGAAATGCCCATTTACAGGCAAAGGATTGCGTCCCGTGAAATTACTGTGTGATAACACTAGGCCTTTCACGGACGCAATCCCAGAGTCTTTCAAAGTTTCTCTTTTATCCCAGAGTCTCTCAAAGTCACAAGAAATATCTTTGTAGATCAGGTGAATTACTGCCGTCTCAACATGATATTACAAGGTAAAAACACTTTTAATGTAAAAGCACCATAGTTAAAAACTTTACATAAAAGTTGAAATTACACAAGAACTTTCGAATCCGCATCGGACTCTTCATCAGGTGTGGGTCATATTATGCGAGAAGTGGGTTAAATACATCGAAAGAGGGATATGACGTATATTGTCATGAAGGACATGTGCACTATTGGTGAATCACCATGACACAATTCATAGCAATGTGATAGCATTCTTTGTCAATAAATGTCAGAATTTTGGTAAGTCACTCTGAAGTAAATATTTCCAAGGGTTTGACATGACAACCGGGAAATCGTCATTGCAACACTGTTGCTGATGGGCAAAGATTTGCAGGCTTTCAGTAAAAAGAGTTAAGTTTTTTGACTTTGGAGTAGTTAGTATAGTTGTTTCTTTCCACAAAAGTTGAAACGCTTCTTCACAAAGTAGGCGTGACATTGCTGTGTTTGTGGATCTGGTTTTTATGTCATATTTATGCTCCATCAGGCGAGTCTTCAGATTATGGATCGTTGAGCCTATATATATTTAATCTTTCTTCCCGGGTTCAATCGCTTTCAGTGGGATTACATAAACTCCATGTCTGTCCTGCATATGGGTAGGATCCCTGTCATTTTTGACTAAAGACCAGATGTTGTGGGTCTTTATCCCAAAGTTTAGACCATAAGGTCTACATATGCTTTTCAAGACACGAAACACTTATGGAGTTCAATATCTTTGTAGTTGTAAAGCAATCTACCCAGAGATGGATCATATCTAAAACTAGTGGTCACTTGTATAGTATTTTTAAAGGAAACAGATTATTGTATTTAAAGATTTTTTTAATGTTAATACATTTGAAAATTGTATCAGTATATCTTAGGGCACAGTAACTTCTCTTCAACATTGGTGGTTCAGCAGCATTCTGTGACCCCGGTAATCTGTACATTAGTGGTTGAGCAGCATTTTGATCCTGATTTAGCATTTTGTAACCCCTGTAATCTGTATCTTGGTGGTTGAGCAGCATTTTGATCCTGATTTAGCATTCTGTGACCCCTGTTGTCTGCTGTTAATCAAGTCTGATATCAGATGTTTAATCTGTATATTTTGATAAACAAAATTATCATGTACAGATTTAAATCTTCTAACTGCCTTTTGTTCAAAGCAAAAATTCCAGTTCTGCAGAATTTAACAATATTGTGCCTGGTATTATCAAAATTCAAAGACAGTTTCCCAAAGTCAAAATGTTTCCTAGAGGTGGGGCGACAGCTTCTTCTAGCATGTGTGTATTTCTCAAAAGGCTTGTGTCTAAAATATTGAAAAATTCTAGACAGAATCACTAATTTTCTTGCCATTAAATAACTTGTTGAAACCATAAGGATAAATAGTTTCGAAGTGCAACATACACATATTTTCTAATAGAAGCTTGTTTTGTAAATCTGTTTCAATAAATATAATCCTGAATACTATATAAACATATAAAATGAGCGAAACACACAGAGTTACATACGATAAAAGGTTCGTTTAGCGGTAGCTTTCGGTTATCCTATGACTTTGATCACCCGCGATCGACTGGATGGGCTGGTTGCCAGAACTACAATTTGAAGTTGGGGCGTTGGAACTGTTGCCAGATTTTAGTAGAGAGATCCAAATAAATCGGATTTGGTGAGGGGAAAATTGCCGAAGCACCATCAGTTCCCACCTTCTACAATTAAAAATTCCTCCAAAATTCCCACTTGAAAAATCTGTCTGCTCTCTCACCAATAATAATGGAAAAACCACCATTCATTGGTTCCATCCCTTTCCATGGATCCTTCTCTTATAAGATGTGTAAACTTTTCAAAACTATGGGCTACACTCACAGTGAAACCAAACCCTTCTGCAATAATGTGCCTACTTAAAGACCTGTCTCACCCTTGGACACCCCTGGAGTTTATGCTATTCCCATTTCAACTTCCTCTGGTCTGAGTGTATATTGGAAGCACATACCGAAGCATCAAAACAAGACTTGGTGAACACAAAAAAGATGTTTCCAATGGTCTTCCAAAGACAGCTTAATCTGCACTAACCCTTGAAGACACCTCTGCAGTTTCCATTTGAAAAGAAACCAAAAAAGTTGCTTCTTTCATCAACAAGGCATCTCTGCGTTTTCAAGAGAGCACTGAAATTTTGTTCACCAAAAACTGCAATTCAGAGACCCCTCACCAAATCCCATTTATTATTTGTATCTCTCTTCTAAAATATGGCAACAGTTCCAACACCCCAACTTCAAATTGTAGTTCTGGCAACCAGCCCATCCAGTCGATCGCGGGTGATCAAGGTTGTAGGATGACCGAAAGCTACCGCTAAACGAACCTTTTATCGTACGTGACTCTCTGTGTTTCGCTCGTTTTATATGTTTATGTGTTATTGTTGCGTGATGCCTGAGTTTTAAACCTGAATACTATTTTCCACAAATAGAATTTATGAAAATGCATAAGTTCTATATTACAGTATCTTTCTGCTTGAAAATCTTTACCTCAGAACGATGTACATTTAGTCGAATATACAGTGGATTGCTAGTTTGCTCCATACAGCTATAATTGCTATGCTGGCATGTCAACATGTGGACTGAGTTAGTAGTTTTACAAAAATGTGAACCAGTCTCTACCCACAAATTCAAATCATGCATGCAACAACAATTCTTACATCTTGAATCACAACATCGTGAGAACTTTAAAGTGGGAATGCAACTAGGCAAATCAATTGAATCAACGAAAACACTTCCTGCGATTTTTTGAGATTTTTCACCAATAGAACTAGAACACATCTGAAAGAAACTAAAAACAGACAGAAAAGCCAACAACAATGGGGACCATAGATGAGTCAAAGCCAGGTACCCCTATATACTGTATATTATACATACATATATATCACAAGACTTAAAAAAAAATCAATAGGAAGCATAACAGAGTGCTTTTGAAACATTTTGAAGAATTCGGGCATATAATGGAGGTTTTCAGAGAAAATTGGTGTACTTCATGCAATTTTAGGGCTTCCAAAATTACATTTATAATCAGAGGAACCTTTTAATCCAGAGTCAGGGTATCCCCATGGGGACCTTTTTCTCCAGTTTGCTTGCAAATTTATATCTTCATCACTACGAAAGGAATATCATCTGTGATAAAGTGACATATTTTAGATGCATAGATGACCTTATTAGTTTCAAGGTTGGTAAGGAGGATTTCCTACTGGAGAGTTATTACCCTTCGGGACTAGTCTTGGAAAAAACCAGCGAAGGTTCCAGAGTTACTTTTCTGAATTTGGAAATGGTTCGGACTCATGAAAAAATTCTTACGGGATTATTTGACAAAAGAACCGAATTTGATTTTGTCCCTCAACTTTGAGTGTCTGGAAATCAAAAATCCCTAAAACAATTAACAGGAATATTATAATTTCACAGTTGCTACAAATTTTGCGTATTTGCAATAATAAGGGTAGTACAACAACATTTCTAAAGTTACTGTATTCCAAGTTGTTAAATAATAACTATCCTCTTAATTTCTGCAAGTTCCACTTTCAAAATCTATTGTCGTCTTTTCATTCCAATTCAAGTTTTACAATTAGGTTATGTAATATTACACCAACTTAATTTCTATCTTAACCGTTTCTCAGGGCTACAAAAAAACTTTACTTCCTCCAAGTCGCCCTGGAGAATTCTAACAACCCAAACTTTCATCCATGACATGATCAAACATATTTCACTATTTTCGGAAAGTACCCTTACGGACTTACCGTTCACCTTAAGAAGTGAGTTTTGACCACAACTGACAGGCCTTGTTTACATTTCAGCCATGGGGAGCTAAAGTTTTTATCTTGTGTGCTTCGTAATTTTAATTACGGTCATGTGTGGTTTATTTGTGAGTTACATGTAATTTCCAGATGTATTATGTCATTTATGTTTTACTAACAGGTTCCGGTAAGAAAGACAGAGTGCTAAGGAAGTTTTTGTTACTAAATTAGTTAAGATGTCTGTCCTGTGGCTACGGAAAATTCAGCACTCTCACAAAACCTGAACCACAGGCCCTGGGCCTCCAGGTCTTTCTCTGACGAGTGGTCTGGTGCTCCAGTGTGCATTAACCTTAAAAAGTATGGATTTTTCTAATTTCTATCTTTTTGTATTTAACTATCTTAATTCTCTTTTGAGGATTTTTAGGGTGTTATTTCGATAGTATTGTATTGGGAAGGTAAATTACTTGTGGTTGACTCTATTGCTATATATATAAACTGAAAACATCAAGACTGCAAATTTCTTTAATAAAAACTGAACAGCAAGACCAAACGTTACTGACCACTGGGATAAGAGACGGATATAGAGCAATGGTAAGCCGTTCTCGATGGCTTTGTCAAGGGCCAGGCACGGACAACATTTGCAACTGTTACCTTGTTTGTTTTTCTATATATATATATATATATATACAGTATATATAAGATGGAAGAGTGCTAAATAATAACAGATGGATATACAAGTTAATGGAACTCAGAGATAAACAAACAGAATTACATGAAACGTGCAGTGAAATGTGAAAATGGGTAAGCAACCTTGTAATTCTTATAATTGTGTGCACATAAATTTAAGAACAACTATGGTTCTGCTATAGATGTTTTAACTTGAATTTATAAACAAACAGGTTCATTTACCTTCTACTATTACACTATTAATAGTTTCAAAAAATCATGCACTTCGTAGACAGCATAAATAATTAAAAGTAAACAGGTTCATTTACCTTCTACTATTATACTATTAACAGTTTAAAAAAATGCACTTCATATACAACATAAATAATTAAAAGTTCATCTTAAAGAATGCGATTCTAAATTCTGAGATAATTTTTTTTAATTGATGTAAACAGAGCTTGTTTTATATAATTTTTGTTCAGCTTTGTACTTCTAAAATGCCACTTTTGTGTCTGCCTGCACCAATCAGCAATGCAATATTATTATCTCCTTCTGAGAAGACTTAGCTCCAGAGTGTTAATTATAACTTTGGGGCTCCTTGTGGGAAGGGGGGGGTTAGATCTGCCTTTCAGCCATCTACTTTCCTGTGCAGTACTTAGATGCATATTCTTAATTAAAGTAACATCCCTAGTACTAAAAGAACCACTACACAAAAAGTTGCATTTCTCCTTTTAAGGAATAATAGCTTGTTCATTCAGTGACTGAATTTCATACATTAGCTGAGAAAGGACTTTACTGCCACATAATTAACAGAATATATAATGATTCACTTGCAAATAAAGGCATTATATAATGAAAGTTAAATTAGGTATTAGTCATGTGTTAGAGCAGTGCTGTCCACACAACTGAAGGACTGTGGAACAAAATTGTGCAGCCTGCAAATGAATAAACCAAATTTCATTTTTTACTATAAAGAGATGGAATCAAATTTGAAATGTTACATTGCATTGTACATCAATCAGCACTATTCATCAATCAGCACAGTCTTCACTAGGACTGATAAGTACAGTACACAAAATCAACATTTTGAGGTTACTCACCTTTATCCCAAATATCATTTAGGAGGTTTTCATCTCCTGCACACATTTCCAACACCTAATTTTCATTAGACACATCGTGGTTCACATCGTTGTTTTACGTGTTGGAAATATGTGCAGGAGATGAAAACCTACTAAATGATCCTCAAAATGTAGATTATGTCTAAATAGCACACTAATACACTGCTGGACAATTGCTAAGGACGGATCATAAACGGCTATATAGCGCATAAAAAAGTAAGTGTGGTTGGATGCCAAGTGAAATAAAATAATGTCAGAATGCCAGAACATTACAAGAAAGACAATTTACTGTGCTCTGAAATCCAGAAGGCTTTGGAACGTGTTCAAGGGACAAACAGGCCATTTTGTGCAGAATACGTAAACGTGAAAAAAATGCAATTACCATCCGCAGGCGTTCCAGCGTAAGATGTCAATACGGGATATGGCCACCATGGAGGGCGATGCAAGATTCCACACATCATGTCATGCTTTGCACAACATTATCAAGCAGCTGTTGGGGTAATTTATCCCATTCCTCTGTCAGTGCACGGATGAGGGTGTCCTTGTTTATTGGAGGGCATTGGCGACCAGCAAGACTCCTCCCCAAAGCATCCCACACATTTTCAATGGGATTCAGATCTGGAGAACGTGCTGGCCATACGAGGCGTTGAATATCCTTGCTCTCAAGACACTCCTGGACAGCGACTGTTCGATGACATGTTGCGTTGTCGTCCATGAAAATGAATCCATCACCGACAGCAACACGGAACATGCGAACATGAGGTAGCAGAACATCATTAATGTATCGTTGGCCAGTCATAGTCCCAGTTTGAAGCACATAGAGGGACATACGGCCATTGATCATGATGCCAGCCCATACCATGACACTACATGTTGGATATCGGTCCCTTTCCTGTATGTTTGCTGGACAATATGCAGTACCACTATCACGCCAGATCAGTTGTCGTCGACAATCAGACAATAGACTGTATCTACTCTCATCTGAGAAGAGGACAGCAGACCAGTCGTTATCAGTCCAATTGCGATGTTGATGGCACCATTGCAAACGGGCGGTATGGTGACGTCTGGACAATGGGATGCACACAACAGGACAGCAGGCGTATAGTCCTCCTTCATGAAAACGTCTGGCAACAGTTTTTCGGGAGATCTGCTTGCCAGTAGCAGCCATAAACTGATTTGCTACCTCACTAGCTGTGCTGCGCCGGTATCTTTTTGTTGATAGCACTATGTACCGATCTTCTGCAGGTGTCGTACTGCGAACAAAACCTCCCCCCGTGACATTTGCTACACTCTCCTTTTGTTTGAAATGATTTCCAAAGCCTTGAAACAACACTGTGGCTGACGTCAAACTCCCTGGCAACATCTGTTATTTTTCGCCCTTCTTCAATCTTGCCAATAATACGGCCACGCATAAATTCATCTAGGTGATGTCGGGAAGACATACTGAAACTTGCAAGTTTGTCAATTGATTCTTTCCCTTTCAATTTTGCGTCTGAACAACAACGGTCAATACGCGTTAAATCCTTTATATCTCTTATCAGCGCTATGACGTCACGAACAAGTTCGGCAATCCAAAATTTGCATACGCACAACACGTCTTACTGTATCCCGCACTTATGCTAATTTCCACATTTTCCTGCCTTCCATTTTATAGTTGCTATCGTTGCTATTGTCACCCGTCCTTAGCAATTGTACGGCAGTGTAATTAAGCAACTAAATTACATTTTGACATTTGCAATGCTGTATGAATATATGATACAGTAGACACGGTAGTGAAAATAACGAATTTAATTAGTGGCGGGAACTGTGCTATCATGTATAGAAAATTAAAAACATTTTTAGATGAACTTGAATATAGTAACTTGCTTCTGCACAATCCAATTTGTTGGTTGAGTGTTGGAAAAAAATTTTAGTGAGATTTTCCCAACTTTGGAAAGAACTTTATCTCTTTCTATTGGAACAAATGAAATGTGACAATGATCTAACAAAAAGACTCTGTGATGATGTTTTTCTTAGCTCACTAAGCTTTTCTAAGTGATATCATACATCTTTGAAATGCACTGAATATTGCTCTGCAAGGAAAAAAGGCCAAAACATCTGTAATCTTTACAGCCATATAGCTGGTTTTCATAACAAGCTGCCATTGTTGAAATCAAATCTAGAAAGAAACAGTTTGATTCATTTTGAATCATGCAAGGAGCTTTTTGATGAAATGACAACACTTGGGAAAATTATTGATTTTAAGGAACATATTCCTTAGCTAGACATTCTTATCAAGAACTCTGATGATAGATATAAACAATTTGATGGACTCAATCAAACATAAGTCTGTTCAACAATTCATCAAATGTTGGGATTAAAAGTACAAACCCTGTTTATCAATTGGAATTATGTGAACTTCAAGCAGATGAATTCATTCGAGCTTTATCACAGAGTGGAGCAGAATTGTTCAAACTTTTTTTGCTGAGAAGTACCCAAACATAAGAGATTTAGGATGAAAAGTTATTTCAAACTTTAGAAGTACTTACTTATGCAAGAGGGCATTTCCTGTGATGAAATATAAAAACTCTAAACACAGGAACACTATGAATGACTCTACTCTTGAACAATTACTTCAACTTTCAATGACAAGCATCAAAGTGGACATGCAACAACTTTTTGTGGAGTTTAATTATCCACAGTGCTTTCATTAAATGTAATTTCTTTATTTCTTCTTTCAAATTTTAAATTTAAACACTTCTAATATTAATTAAAAGAGCTTAAAGATTTAATATGTTAAGCAGAACATCTTTATATGTCACACACACACACACACACACACACACACCATCTTACATATATTAAAAAAATAATGTGACCGATCATCTAATTCTTTTAAAAACTTTGGCCTGCGGCCCTACAAAAAATGAACAGCACTGTGTTAGAGTACATGGCATTTGCACACATGAATGCTTGATTTTAAACCTGAAATTACCAAATAATCATTGACTGATTTTGAAATAATATAATTTGGTTAGTGAAAATTAACCTTTGGTTTACGTGGCTATCTTATAAGTCAAGAGTTGTATAACTATTATCACTACTGTTACACACGTTATTAAGTATCTTCAAGTCGAGTGCTCTATGCTTCATTACTTTTGCTATTATATAAATCTTCAAGGAGATAAAATATAAAACATTTCAACAGTTATTAAATTGTCCTGAGAATGTTGCAGTTACCAATAATGTAGCACCATTAGGAAGGTTATTGTTGGTTGATTTATTCCTCAGGTACAAATCGCCGACGTCCAAGTTGACATGTTCATGAGGAGTAGGTTCGTTGAACTAAAAACATACATAAGTCTGTTCTGAAAAAATAATGCAAGAACAACAACTTTGATATTGCAGAAAAAATTATCAATAATTCACGATTACTAACAACAGATGACAGTAACAAGAATTCTTTACAAAAAGCTGGCGTTTATAAGATACCGACAATTAATCCCGACAATGGTAAACACGATAAATATTATATAGGTAGCACTAAAAGAAGACTTGCAACTCGACTGAATGAACATTATACGAATTGGACAAGAAAAGAAGTAAAGGCATCACTAATACAGCACTGCATAGATAATGAACTAATCCCAGATTGGGAAAACATCAAAATACTAACTACACACAAAAAACATAATCAAATTCTATGGTCTGAGGCTATTACAATTGAAAAGACCCACAAAGAGAATTGTAATACATCAACACCAATGGAAATCCTTGGAAATACCTAATTGAGCAAGAAACGAAGAAAATAAATAATAAAAATAAATCACAGAGAAATAAGAACGAAAATAATTAGAAGAATGGGATATCAACTATACTTTGCGGCCAACCCAACAGATGGTGCATCACAACATAGTCACGTAAGTACATGCTGATAAGAACACAGACAAGATTTGTCGAAGTGTAACAACCTGTTCAAGAATGACATGTGGAAGTCGGCACTTAGTGCACACTATCCTTGCATAGCATCGACTTTCGATGATAGTACCACTGAGGATGACCATGATACAGACAGATTGAAACTAGTATGGTATAGTTTAAGTATTGAGTGGCTATGCAAAAAGGGCCTGCCTTCCATTCAACGATAAAATTTTACGCAAACCTCGTAATCTCTTTGTGCAACTTCGGACACTCATCCATGGTTTGGTTTTTAACCAATGATGACGTCAATAAGGGCTAAGGATTTTATTCATACTGTAAATAGTCTTTTTTATCTTTTTAATTTTTTTAAACATCACTTTCATTTTTTCATAATCTTGACTCTGGTTGTATAATATTTTCAATGAAACCAGTCAATGTTTTTAGTTCAACAAACCAACTCCTCACGAAGTTGTCAACCTGGACATCGGCGATTTGTACCTGAGGAATAAATCAACCAACAATAACCTTTCTAATGGTGCTACATTATTGGGTAAGTGCAACATTCTCAGGACAATTTAATAAAGGTTTAAATGTTTTATCTAATTGAAGATTTATATGATAGCAAAAGTAATGAAGCATAGAGCACTCGACTTGAAGATACTTAATAGCGTGTGTAACAGTAGTGATAATAGTTATACAGCTATTGACTTACATGATTTTGAAATGTTTTTTGCCCTAATGGTTCCACATGTAGAATTCAGCATTTCTAACAAACAAAATCCAAAATCAATTATTTGTTTTGTTTTGTGATATGATAATAAAAAAAATAAAAAAAGGCTGATTAAAAAATCTCATAAATTGAAGAATAAATCTCCAAAAGCATGACATAGCAGGCACAAAAGTTCATAACTTTTTGCCTCAGAAATGCTGAAATTAACAGTGATCTGTGCAGTTAACTCCTCAGAAAACAATATAATTACTGTATGCTACTCACCCTTCATATTCATGTCAAGGAGTCCTACATTTTGGAAAACATTTCCTACAGGTGGTCACAGAATTAGGTCCGACTCCTGACTCAAGGATATGCTAATATCATTGCTTTTTCCTCTCAAACTTTATAAACTCTGTTATTTGAATCCTAAGTACCTTTTAAAAAAACTTTACTGACATAAAATCCGAATGACAAGTTCGACAACACTTAAAACACACCCAACTTGCATCCTAACCATAACACAGCAGAAGTACATATTCGATCAAACACCATTCGCAATGAACAAAATTATCCTCTGAACAAAAGTTTTTTTTTATTTTTAGTTAAAAAACCTGAATATTCAACTTTACATCCACTCGTCTTGGGAGATGGCCACTTTCAAATGCTTTCACACCACACTGCGGGCATCATCAGAAAGGCCAGAGCTCTCGACAACTCAGCTGCCTGCAGCAAAGTGAACCCCTAGGTCGTCACACTCTGTCGACCCGCTCAACGTCATCGCGGTTCCTAGCGCCATTTATTAGTGAAAATGACTAAAGCAATCAATACCTAACTACTAAACTGCACTCCCTTTTTCTTCTTCTTCTTTTTTTTTTTTTTTTTTGAGTTACATCAGTTCTTTCTATTGCTTTGAAATAATGTTTGGATCATTGAAATTACATACTTCATGTCTACTTTTTTCAATTAAAAATGATTCAGCCATGAAGTGTTTTTCTGTTTTACAACTTTTTGTAATTTTAATTTGTTCAAATTTAGGAAACTGTTTATTTTTTATACAATATTGTATGAGCACTGTCTTGACCTCTTTCTTTTGCCAATTTTTCAAGTGTTGATTCAATCAATATTTTAATTTGTTTTTTTGTACTACCTATATAAGACATATTAGGATTCTTGCTAATACGGATTTCATAAACACCTGATTTTTCCAAAACCTTTTTTTTTTTTTTTTTTTTTGTCTCATGACGATGATGGGCAAAACAAGTAACAAGAAATGACAAATAAAGGTAAGTAGATCACACTAGTAATGTTAAGAGATTAGAACTTTTACAAAGAAAGTTCGTAAGTTGGGAGCTTTCGACCTTGTCTTAGGTCTCCATCGCGTCAATGGAGGACTAAGATTGTTTCCAGATTTTACACTTGAATTTTTGTTATTTCTGTTGCCAGATCTTAGAATCGATCTCCAGATCATCAGGATGTCAGATGCAAATCTCTCACTGCCAATCATCCTCATACAGTTGCCTCCACTTCAGACTTCATCCACAAACTTCCTAATTCCTTTTCTCCTAGGGAAAATTTATATACCCATTGATGTGGAATCTTTGTTCCCCTCAGTGCCATATTTCGAGTCCTACATGCTCCTCCTGAAGAAATTGATTCTTCATTTTGAACCACCTGGTACTCTTATCAAAGATCTTTATGATTGTTTCCACACCATTCATGAACACAGTTGTTTTGTTTTTAACAAAATTGTGTACAAACAACAACCTGGTCTCCCCATTGGCTCACCTTTATCCCCTCTTCTTGCAGAGATCTACATACAACAAATTGAAGTTTCCACCATTCCACACCACCCTTTTCAACATTCCTTGTGGTTAAGATATGTAGATGACATTTCCATTAGCTGGCCACATACAGAGTCTGAATTAGAGATCCTGATCAACTCCATTATGGAAAAATATTCACCTATTAAGCTCACTAAATCTAAGGAAATAAACAACAAAATTGATTTCCTGGACATTTCCATCTGCAGAAACTCTGATCTCTCCGTCTCATGTTCCGTCTATTGTAAACCTTCTGCTGCAACCAACATCATTCCCTTCGAATCATTCACCATGCATTTAAAAAACATCAAAATAACCTTATTAACTACGCTATATTGCATGTATTCATCACGTGGCACAAAGTACGATGAAATTAACGTAAAAACGCTACCACTACTGTACTTCACATTGTTTTAGGTTTAATATATAGTGCTTTCTGGCTTGACTCTTCGTATAATGAAAATTGCATAATAAAAACGTAAAACGTATCGTACAATTCGTCAAGAATGAAATAGTAGGGCTACTCACCATCTTTCAAACATGTTATGTATACAGGAATGGCTTCTTAACTCCTGTGCTACTACAAGTTACTGAAAGTGAAAATAAGCATTTCATGAAATTCCCGTATTTGCTGCCATTGAGCAATGTTATTAAAAAAGAATGTGCTAATCACAACATTAAACTCGCAGAAACAGTACGTAGCAATGGGAAAATATTGACTAATAATGGTAAGATGTCTATCCTTGAAAGATCGGGAGTATACTCAATACCTACCATTAATAATGAAGGTGATCAAATGAAATGTTATATAGGTAGCACAAGGACACGTCTGCAGTGTAAACTGAAAGAGCACTTATCAAACTGGCACAAGAAGAAAATGAAAACATCACTAATGCAATACTGCCTAGAGAATAATTTAACACCAGATTGGTCTAACACCAAACTAATAACATCACACAAAAAGTATGAGCAACAGTTTATCTCTGAGGCTATAGTTATTGAAAAGACAAGAGGGAAGAACTGTAATAATAATGTACCGATAGATCTACCATGTGCGTGTAAATTCATGATAGAGGTTGAACAAAAAGGACAGAAGAAACAATTTCCATTTAAAAAAAGAAAAGAACAAAATGATAAAGTTGATTGCCCAAAAGAACAAATACACCATTCTCGAGCGATAGATGGCGCCTTTGACGTTTAATACCATGATGCTTTGTATGTCGCTGGAGAACGGTGTGGCTGTGCACCTTACGTGTATTCAGTATAGTTGTAGGTACGTTCGTGAGAACATGACTTGTAGTAGCTTGTACCACTGAGGATGACATTGGGAATATGCTGAAACCGGTATGGTTGTATAGCTTGAAGGCATTGACTTTATTCTTTGCATTTTACTTCATTTTATCTATATACTATCATGGTTCGTGTTGTTATCTGTTCTTTTTTTGTTCGTGATGTTTGTACGTTTGACTTTGGTTTTTTGGCTGTTTCATCGTTCGTGATGTTCTGTACGTTTGACTTTGAGATTTGACCTCTTTATCATTCGTGATGTTTTATACGTTTGACTTTGAGATTTGACCACTTTAACGTTCGTGATGTTCTGTACGTTTGACTTTGAGATTTGACCTCTTTATCGTTCGTGATGTTCTGTACGTTTGACTTTCGTCGATTTATGGGATTACAACTGGTTGTACTTTTACGTGTTGAATGTGACGATGCAAACGTTTTTGCAAATAATTTTATGGTATTACGACGATGAGCGGTAGTAGCACAGGAGTTAAGAAGCCATTCCTGTATGCATAACATGCTTTAAACATGGTGAGT
The DNA here is from genome assembly GCA_039090855.1 of Macrothele yani. NCBI lineage: Eukaryota > Metazoa > Arthropoda > Arachnida > Araneae > Macrothelidae > Macrothele > Macrothele yani. Next base: position 679,718 of record CM076995.1, read on the forward strand.
AGCCCTACTATTTCATTCTACGAATCGTATGATATGTTTTTAGAATGCAATTTTCATTATACGAAGCATCAAGCCAGAAAGCACTATATATTAAACCTAAAATAATGTGAAGTACAGTAGTGGTAATGTTTTTATGTTAATTTATTCGTCATTCACCATGCATCTCTATAAGCTCGCAGTATTGAAGTCTTACATCTACAGGGCTCATATCATTTGCAACAACCAACTTTCTCTTCAAGAAGAATTCTCTATAATTTCTATAATAGCACTCTCTCGTTGTTTTCCTGCTCTTACAGTCAACACTTTCATAAAGAAATACAAAAGCAAATTGAAAATTGAATGCCTCCATCCTCAAAAGAAAGAAAACCTAAAATTCTCTGGTTCTGTTCCTTACCACCCTTCCTATGTTGCAAAATTCTTTTCAGAAGTTTTGGTTACCATCTTGCCATTAAATCTCCCCCAAGCATCTTAAAACTTTTACAAAGTGATAGAGACAAATTTGAAAATCTTGATCTCCCAGGAGTTTACTGCATTCCTATCTCTTCTTCACCAGGTGATAACTTATACATTGGAAGCACATACAGAAGCATTAACCATAGAAGTTTGGAGCATAAGAAAAATGTTTTGAAAGCCAACCCAAATACAGCCTTGTATATTTTGACAATGGAAGACACATCTGCAATTCCCCGCTGGAACAAAGCAAAACGTATTGCTTCTTTTGACAATCGATATGCCCTCCGTTACTGTGAAAACCTGGAAATTCTTTTCAACCCAAGGACTTGCAATTCCGAATCTCCTCTTTACATCCTGATGATCTGGAGATCGATTCTAAGATCTGGCAACAGAAATAACAAAAATTCAAATGTAGAATCTGGAAACAATCTTAGTCCTCCATTGACATGATGGAGACCTAAGACAAGGTCGAAAGCTCCCAACTTACAAATTTTCTTTGTAAAAGTTCTAATCTCTTAACTTGATCTTCTTACCTTTATTTGTTTTTTTTGTCTCTATTATTTAATACAATATTTTTATAGTATTTACATTTTTGCCCAATTGCAAATTATATTTAATACATAATTTGCCTACAGTAATTATATTGATATTGGCTTGCACATTTTATACCATATAGGGAGATAAATATGAATATTCTCCCGACATATCATTATACATATACCCTCAGAAAACTTGAAAACTACATCATCTTGACGTGGGATTCAAACTGAGATCTCCTGATTTCCCTCTAAAAAATGCGTCCATTACATTGCCCAGGAGACAACATTTCCAAGCAACTGCAGGTTAGTAATCTGAAAATATATCCAGCTTTCATCTCCTCCTCATAGCAGTGAACCTTATATCGCCTTAACTACATGTAGATCACAAATCAATTGTTTTAGACAGCATATTCAGCTTTATGGGCTACTGTTCACTGCTTCAAGTCTCATCAGTTATGAGCACTAGAGAAGAAATGAGAGTCACCTGAATACAACAATTCTTGGGTGAAAGGAAATGACTCATGCACTCCATTATGGATTAGCACATGCATCTGGCAACCTGTCCTTGCTGCAACAAAAAGAAGAGGATTAAGAAAAATTCAAAATGTCTGCTTATCCAGATTCACTGTAAGAGGTCCATCACTCAAATAAAATGGCTAAATGAAATAGGACACATGTGTATTAACTGAAAATGAAATGAAAATAACATTAACTCACTCTTAAGCAGAATTTATTCATAAAAGAGCAAAGTCCTTCAGTTTCACTTAATCATCAGTTATACATACTAAGTACAATGAGTTGCTACATTATAAACAATTCACAAGTTACCTTGGTAAATTGAACACTGTTCCTTTTATATGTAATTCAGGTATTTAAATTAACAAGTAAATTTATACAAAACTTATATTATTGTTTTCACTCATTTCAAGAACACAGTTCTTTTACTTATAACATTATCATCATTAATAACTTTATATGTATATACTTTTATGACATTTACCTATTCAAATATTTAAATTACCTAGTAAACTCTGCAAAAAATTATATTATTGTTTGCACTCTTTTCAAAAACACAGTTGTTTTACCTATTGCAACACCATTCTTAATAACTTCACTATGCGTTTCAGGAATACTGTTGTTGTTAATAATCAACTTAATTGCCATTACTATCAATATCCACAAGTATGAAATTTTCCCACCTCCACATGCAAGTTTCCCTGTAACATGCTCAAAATTGTATTATAAAAATTACTTCTACCTCTTCTAGCCAAAATTTTTGTACCAATATAATAGATGATGATTAACATCACATGATTTCAAAAAGCTCAGTTTGTTCTTCAGTACCACCTAAACATTACTTTTTGTTAATTTTTCTCTAAAAAGAGAGGTCAATAATAGTGCCTTTCAGCCCCAAGTGTTAAAATTTCCACACACACTAGACACCTACAAACTCATGGCTATAGAAATTTTTGTCTATTCTGCTAATACCATTTGTGATAATTCAAAGAAAAAATGCAATGCAATCCAACAATGCTTTTTTCTTCAACTCATTCTAAAACTCATCACAAATTTAAAACAAGAAATTAAGTATCCTGCAATCACAAAAAAAAAAAAAAAAAAAAGCCTTTCCAAATTTACTACAATGCTAATCAACAGTTAATTACTTAACACTCAATTATCAAACTTGTTTATAAATCTAGAGCACTCAGCTGACTATTTAAATTACTCAGACTGTATAAACATTTTTTATATAGGAAGCTCTTTCTACTTTATTTGCCTTAGAATTAACAAGAAAAGAAACAATTGTCAAGAAGGGAATTCATCCTGCCTCCACGTGGTTGTTCTGCTTGACGATGTTACATTCTCTCAGACTGAGACAGTATAATGTATGTATGTGTCTTTTGTTGATTGTTTATTTAGGCACATTATGGAAATCCAGAAATGCTCCTTGTTACCAATAATTGCAATTTGGACACACTTTTCAGAATCTAATAATTTAAAAATGCACACAAACATCAGGCAAAAGACTAACACACTCAAATTTATAAGCTCAAGATGAGGTAATTCTCATTGTTTTCAGTCACAATCTCAGTTAAGCTGAAATACTTTATTCTTCTACAAACAATTTATGTGAATGTTTTATGCATGCAAATTAAACTGCCATCATTTCATAAACTACCTGACCAATTTATGTAAGTATGCTGTTTGATATTTTAAATTCCCCATGCATCTTTTTCCATGTAACATGGAGATGACACTCACACTCTGCAAAAATTGAGAAAAAGAAGAAAAGGAAAAACACTGTTCATTTTTCAGATTTCAAAACCATTTTTTGCTCTTTGTGTATTATGTTTTATAATCTATAAAGTTACATTTAGCAACAAAAGGAAGGAGGAAAACAGCTTTTTCAAAGGAAATTTAGCACTTTGGGCACAGAGCTCATAGTACTGCTTCATAATAACTAAATAATAAACACTGACCATGAAAGCTTAAAAACATTCATTACAAAATAAAGGCAGCCCATTACAACAGTGGAAAACCAGAAAAATTCAGTCTCTCAGAGTCAATGAACATGCACTATACAATATTAACTTACATGGCAAACTTTCCCTAGAGAAAAAAGTTTGTTTGAAACTACTCTATAATCTAGTGTAATTTACAAAACCAACAATTTTGGACGGATATGAAAATACTCAATACATATGGTTCATGATTAAAATTATTTCCCAAATTTATGAACTATAAGGCAAATGCCACAGAAAAGTCATGACACTAAACCGCATTACAACAAGAATGACAAAGCACATGAACATGAAAACAAACACAAATTCAACTGGGATTTCAAAAAAACAAAAAACAAAAACTATAAATTATGTTCAAAAGCATTATTACTAAATATTTTCATATCATAACATAGTTGAGAACAGTTTCTGGTTAGATGTTCAGTTTTTTAGTTGCTGATTGACCATTGGTTTTAACTGTATGTATCTTCTATGATAGAAAAGCATAAAATACAGTAGACTCTTGCTAATCTGGCCTCTGGCTCTGGCTGTGACGTAAAACAGGTGGATTTAGCGTCCATTTGAAGTCACAATCGAGGGTTATTTTTAGACCATTTGTTACTATCCATGCGGTGCTGTGACAGCACGTCGGCTGATCACGTGAGAAAGGTTTTAGTTTATATTTAGTAGCATGGCACAAGTGGTCAACGCAGCGTGGTGTCCTTCAATTATAGTTTCTGAAAGAAAACATGTCACGTTAGAACTGGCGCAAAAATTGAGAATTTTACAGAAGTTAAGGAGAGGTTGTTCCCAAAAAAGCCATCACTGCTGACTACAATGTTGGACGTGTCACTGTTTATGACATAAAAATGAAAGAGAATCAACTTTGACAGTACGTGAGCATAATGGACAGTGAGTTGGGAAAATGAAAGGTTATGTGAAAGGGTGAGAACAATCAACTTGATGCAGCCATTTTTAGATGTTTCATACAGCAGTGCAGTAAAGGACTACCTGTCAGTGGCCTGATAATCAAAGAAAAAGCAGCAGCATTTAACAAAGAACTTTGTGGCAGTGAGCAGTTGGCAGCAGGTGAGGGCTGGCTATCAAACTGAAAGAAAAGACATGGTGTGTGGCAGCTGACAGTTACCAGGGAAAGTCACTCAGCAAACAAAAAATATGTGGAAGAGTTTTAAAAAAGTTGGAGAAATTGATAAAGGAAGAACCAACTCCTGATGCAGTGTACAATACTGATGAAACCGGTCCCTTTTTCAAAATTCTCTCTTCGAAAACACTTGCTACCAAGAACGAAAAGGAAGCTCATGGGTATAAACAACAAAAATAATGCATCACATTGATGGCATATTGTAACACCGATGGGGGGAGTCCTGGTGATTGGAAAAGCCCAACAACCACGATGTTTTCAACACAACGAGACGAGTACACTACTGGTATATTATCGTGCTCAAAAGAAAGCATGGATGACTCAGAAATTTTCTCTCAGTGGTTCCATGATAAATTTGTACCAGCTGTGAAGGAAAAACTGAAGAAAAAAACTTCCATTAAAAGCCATCCTCCTAATTGATAACACTCCCAGTCATCTTTCCGACTTGTCTCTGAAGTCAAGTGATATACGAGCTGTCTTTCTTCCACCCAATGTGACAGCTCTGATCTAACCTATGGATCACGGAATTTTGAAACCAATCAAGCGCCGCTACCGACATGCACTTCTTAGCTCCCTGTTGGATGAATGTGAAAACAATTCTGAGGCTATGCTGAAGGTGTGGAAAGCAATCAACATACATGATGTTGTTTTCCAAACAGCAGACGCATGGGATATCGTGGAGAGCACTATCATATTGAAGTGTTGGAAAAAAAGTGTAGTCGTCGATTAACACTGAGTTGGAGTCAGCATCGGGTGACAATGATGAGCCAGTAAATTCAGAATCACCAATTCCAGATGCTGTGTTCATTGACATGTTCCACAAGCTTCCAGGAGGAAAAGCTGATGAAAAGGACATTACTTAAGAACCTCAATGAAGGAAATTGTGAAGTACAGCAGGCTTTAGCAGATGAAGAAATCATCAACAGTGTGCTGGAAGAAAAAGACACTGCATAGGCAGAGAGCACGAAGATTTCTCATACTGCCGACATCTTCCTGCAGTACATAATGCAACAACCAGACATGTGCAGTACCAACTTAATGCTGGTAAAGCCATTGTGTGACAAAACATGCTATTGATGAGAATCTTCATTAAAGCAGACAAAAATCTGTGGCACGTTTTGAAGTGACTGCACTGAGTAGAAAATGCAAGATTTCATCTGTGTTGTATTACAATTGTACATTTCTTTTATTGTGTATAGTACATACACATACATAATGTACTTTATTGTACTGATATGAAAAGAGCATTTCATTGTTATAAATGAGACAGTATAGTACGTATTGATCATGTTCTTTTACCATTATCATATGCTTGTTTCTTATTTACGTGTTTTAAATACACACATGGACAATGAAATTTGTGCACCAAGAAAGCATTGGATTGAACTGAAATTTTATGGATGCAATGATACAGATGAATGATACACATGATGGCAAAAACAGAGCTGCAGCATAATTACATAGAGATCTGTGGCACACAGTCCGGTCATCTTCAATAGCGTATTGCACCGCCTCTGGCGGTGATACACGCTGCAATATGATCCGGCATGGAGGTAAACAGACGCCTGATGTTGTCTTGCAGCAGACTGGCCCACACATGTTGCACAGTGTGTTCCAAACCCTGGATAGTGTGGCACGGTGGCAGTCGGCGTTTCAACCGGTCCCACACATGCTCGATAGGGGAGTGGGCAGGCCATGGAAGTGGCTGGACATGACGTAAGCAGTCCTGGGCACCTGAGCCATGTGTAAGTGGGCATTATCCTGCTGGTACAGCGTACCTGGAATCGTGGCCAGGAATGGGAGCACATGGGGCTGTAGGATCTCATCCACATACTGCTGGCCCGTCAATGATCCACGAACCACTACTAGAACTGATCAGCTATTGTTGGCAATGGCTCCCCAGACCATAATGGCTGCAGTGGGGGAGGTGTGGTGCTTGATAGCGAGGTTGGAATTGTGCCGTTGACCCGGGGACCTCCACACCCGGACACGATGAACATCTGTCCTCAAAATGAAGCGGCACTTATCACTAAACACCACACGTTGCCAGTCTGTGGCATTCCGCGTCGCTCTGGCCTGGCACCACTGCACATGGAGCCGGCGATGTTCTGGTGTTAATGGCAGCACACATGAGAAGCGCTGGGATCACAGATTTGCTTTTGCTAGGTGTCAGGAAATGGTTCGTGGGCACACAGGATCCCTTTCGCGGGCACACAGGAGCCCTTTCGCGAGGTGTCGAGAAATGGTTTGTGGGCACACAGGAGCCCTTTTGCGAGGTGTCAGGAAATGGTTCATGGGCATACAGGAGCCACTACATCTGTCTGTATAATGGACTGGGTCCCTGTGGGATCCGTTCAAGCCTGGCGCACGATCTGGCGATCCTCTCTTCCGGTGGTCCTCCTGGTCCATCTGGAGCCACTTTGCCGTGTGGCAGTGCCGTCATGTGCCTACTGCTCCCAACACAGTTGGATTGTATGGTCAGAATGATCCATGTGGTGGGCTATACGGCGCAAAAACCACCCTGCGGTTTTCAACCCGATAATCACCCCCCTCAAAGTCCATAAGTTGCGTAAATAGATGTCTCTGGCATCTACCTGGCATTCTTGTCCCTCTGTACTCTTGCTTGCATCGGCCGGTGCTTTTCGCTTTCATGGGGCATCAACTACATGTTGATTTATAAGGCTGCCAGTTCATGCTTACAGCGCCACCACAGGGTGTGCCGTCATGCACTCGGGCACTTTGGCCAAACATGGCCCTTGCACCATAAAAATAAACCAAACCATGCACACTCACACCAAACCTGGATCACTGCATACCAGCATGCACTCTAGCTATTTGAAAAGTTTCACAGTTGTAGCATGTTTTTTTCTAGGTGCGAAAATTTCATTGTGTGTGAGTGTACATATGTACTACATACACTAAACTTGTAACATTAAATTTAATGAAGAATTAAACAAAAATTTTATGCACTCTCAGTAATCTGGCACTCTTCTGTGCAAGGAATGGCTGGATTAGCAAGGGTCTAGTGTATCAGTATTACTGACTTGTGTTTTAGTTGAGATCTGAATTTTTAAAGGAAATGAATTCCATGTTTTCAGAATGTTTAAAACTGGCTAGTGTTTTCATTACTTGTTTACTTATTTATTCATTGCTGTTACATCTAATGCATGTATGTCAGTGTGCAGCTGCACAATAAAAAGCCATATTTTTTCTAGCTTTATAGTGTTGATGCAGTGCAGCTGCTTTCATAATTTGATTCATTTATTCTTCTGTCAACATTTCTTTAGGTAAGTGAAATTAATAATAATGTCACTCATACTTAAAAATAGCCTTTTTTGTCATTTTTTGATTAAATACAGTATAATTCACCAAGCAAATATCTAATCTATGTTTACAAAAAATGAGTTGGTTTGTTTATGGGTGGACATTTGATGTAGGCATTTTGTTTATGGGTGGACATTTGAAGTAGGCATTTTGTTTATGGGTGGACATTTGAAGTAGGCATTTTGTTTATGGGTGGACATTTGAAGTAGGCATTTTGTTTATGGGTGGACATTTGAAGTAGGCATTTTGTTTATGGGTGGACATTTGATGTAGGCATTTCGTAAGTTAGAATACAGAGATGCTCAAATCAATAATATTAATTTTAAACAGATAAGTCATCAAAAATTCAGAAAGACAATGCTCTACTAAAACTTTTAATGTATGAATTCATTTACATATAAAAAAACTGCTAAAACTCTGAAAGATCTTGTTCAAGCATTTCATCACATTTCAACACCTGCATGTTAATATGGTGTTTAGACAGACTATGCTACATACTACTATAATTCACCAAGCAAATATCTAATCTATGTTAAATATTCAAACATGAGTGTTTAATATAGTTACATATCTGCAGTTTAATAAAGAAAGGTGACTTGATCACGCTAGTTACGTTAACTAAAACTTTTACAAAAAGTTCGTAAGTTGAAGCTTTCGACCTTATCTTAGGTCTTCATCACGCCAATGGAGGACTAAGATTGTTGCCAGATTCTACATTTGAATTTTTCCTATTTTTGTTGCCAAAACTTAGAATTGATCTCCAGATCAACGGAATGTAGAGAGGAGATTCGGAGTTGCAAGTCATTGAGTTGAAAATAATTTCTATGCTTTCACGGTAACGGAGGGCAAAACGATTGTCCAAACGAAGCAATTCGTTTTGCTTCGTTCCAGTGGGGAACTGCAGATGTGTCTTCCATTGTCAAAATAGACAAGGCAGTGTTGGGATTGCCTTTCGAAACATCTTTTCTATGTTCTAAAAAATTCTATGGCTAATGCTCCTGTATGTGCTTCCAATGTATAAGTTATCCCCAGTAGAAGAAGAGATAGGAATGCAGTAAACTCCTGGGAGGTTCAGGCTTTCAACTTTGTCCCTATCCCTTTGTAGAAGTTTCAAGATGTTTGGGGTAGATTTAATGGCAAGATGGTAACCAAAACTTCTAAAAAGAATCTGTAACTTATAAGCATAGGAAGGATGGTAAGGAACAGAACCACAGAATTTCAGGTCTTCTTTCTTGTGAGGAAGGAGGCATTCGATTTTCGAATGGTTTTCATATTTCTTTATGAGGGAGTTGACTGTAACAGCAGGAAAACCATGAGAGAGGGCTATTGTAGAAATTTTGGAGAGTTCTTCTTGAAGAGAGAGTTGGCTGTTGCAAATGATATGAGCCCTGTGGATGTAGGACTTCAATGCTGCAAGCTTGTAGAGATGCAGGGTGGACATTTGAAGTAGGCATTTTGTTTATGGGTGGACATTTGAAGTAGGCATTTTGTTTATGGGTGGACATTTGAAGTAGGCATTTTGTTTATGGGTGGACATTTGAAGTAGGCATTTTGTTTATGGGTGGACATTTGATGTAGGCATTTCGTAAGTTAGAATACAGAGATGCTCAAATCAATAATATTAATTTTAAACAGATAAGTCATCAAAAATTCAGAAAGACAATGCTCTACTAAAACTTTTAATGTATGAATTCATTTACATATAAAAAAACTGCTAAAACTCTGAAAGATATTGAAGTTCCATAATTTCATCACACCCTTTTCAACACCTGCATGTTAATATGGTGTTTAGACAGACTATGCTACATACTACTTTAAAAAGGGAAAAATTAGATCATCTGTCAGGTTAAATATTCAAACATGAGTGTTTTGCCCATAATCGTCACGTCCTGCAGTTTAATTTTCATATTTTTATTTAACTAAATTTCCTGAATTCTGGTTCAGCTAATATATAATGATTCTTGATCTCAAAGACTATATACAGTCTTGTGACACTTATATAAATATACAATATATAAAGGTGCACATAGTAACCAATCAATTTTCAGATATACTAATCTAGTTATTTGTCAGGTGTAAGAAAACTTAAGCATGTGTTACATTTACATTCAGCTGTTAAAAGGGAACTAAAGCATGCTATACTCTTTTGTCATTGATGGATATTTATACTTGGACTTTTTGATAATTTAAATGATTACTGTAAGAAACTGAGTCTATCACCAATATTTCTAACTGCAAATCATTATGTTATAAAACTTCAATTGTAAGAACTTACAATTGAAAAAAATTATTTCTTACTTAATTATAATCACATATATTGCTTTAACAGATATTCCTTCATACCTATATGTTTAGACTTTCTGGATATGCAAATATTCCTTCATACCTGCATGTTTAGGCTTAAGAGGTGTCTTTTAGAAATTATTGCAACTACTAACCCTGAATTGCACAAATCAAAAGATCAATAATTTCTTCGTAAAAACTATTTTAAAGTCATTTATAAGCATTCATTAATCTTCTTATTTAATAGGAACATTTGTTCTGGATTTTAAGACTTCCAGAGGTCTTATCACACTTGATCCTTTAAGATCCACTGTTATCATCATAGACACTTTAATTACCAATTATAGTAATATTTCTTTACATAAAATAATTTAATGCCATAGACTAATCATTAATATGAAATTCATTTCACACTGCATAAAACAAATTAGAGAAAATAGTGAATTAATGTGACAGATGATTCTAGTACCTGTAACCAGATTGTGTGTGTGTGTGTGTGTGTGTGTGTGAGAGAGAGAGAGAGAGAGAGAGAGAGAGAGAGAGAGAGAGAGAGAGAGAGAGAGAGAGACAGAGAGAGAGAGAGACAGAGAGAGAGAGAGAGAGAGAGAGAGAGAGAGAGAGAGCATATACGCAGGGAAAAAATATTTTTCCCTGCCTTGTCTACAGAGTAATTTACCAGCAAAACACATGATTTTCTTTTAAACCCTTTTTCAGTTTTCCATACAGAAAAAAGAAAGCTACTATGAAAAAAAAAACCAGAAAAAAACAAACAAAACAGCAATTCATTTATTTTGTGCAGTTGTCTACATCAGTATCATCCAAATATTAAAGGAAAGTAAGTTAGTGGTTATAAGCTGACATAAATTAAAACCATACTGAAGCCAGGTAATAATGTGACTATAAAGAATATAATTGTAATCATTGGCACAATTACGCCATATTAATGAATAGATTAATTGTGGGTGAATTTGAAATAATTACAAGTTAGTGAGCAGGTGTAAGAACAGGGGAGAGAAAGGAGGTCAAGTGTTTCTGGGAAAAGAAACTTGTTCATTCCTACCGTTGTTTCTTAAAGGACCACACACAGTGTGATGGGTGACACCAACAGAGTGGCAAGCAAACTACAAGGCACTGTCCAAAATGATGTAAACAAGAGCATAATTTTTGGTAACCAGGAGATGTAGGTGTCAGAAAATAGGCAGTTAGTGCTGTGAATTATGGTAATAGGGGCAAAGGGTCATGCAAAGCCAAGTAATTTTAGCGCAGAAAGGCAATGACGATCTGTACTGAGAGAATCCACTCAATGGTTCATGAAAAGCAGACGAGAAAAAGGCTCTGAGAAACTGTGAACAAAGACCACAAAAAGCAAGAGCCACAGTTGTATAATAAATTTCAAAAGATGAAGTTGTGTTCTGGTGGATGTAAACCCGGAGTTGCATTCTGGCCAAAAAGTGACTGAGGTCTTCCTAGAAGGTGTCAGTCTTGCTGGTGATGGTTTTTATGAAAAGGATATAGCTGCTGTACTGCTGAAACAAGAGCCCTGAAAGTGCAGAAGATGCAGTTCTAACAAGAACCTAAAGGAAAGGTGTTTAGAAATGCCATGATAACGAAGCTATATACATCCCATAGCTTCCAAAAAAAAAATACTTTCTAACAATTCCCATAAAAAATTATAATTATTGAATAGGTTGAAAATTAGAGCTTAAGTACGTACTACTTCATTAATAAAATAAGATAAATATTCTTTCTTCATTGTTGTTTTGCTAAATTAGATGTTCTGTAAGTGGTCAAAGAAAAAAACATTTTGAAGTGAGAAAGGCTGCAGAAACAAAGTAACACACTTTAGCTTTGGCACATATGTAAAACTACAAAGAAAAAAAAATCTTGTACAAAATTCTAGAGGATAATGCTTACCTTGGCATTCCTTGCTAGCGATGAAACACATTTCATGCACATTTTTCCCGGTCTTTGTTTATAATATTGTCCTAATTTCCGTTGTATGAGATGTATCTTCGCTTTAGGATTCAAACATATCAACTTTTACCATTCTTTATACTCGAAATTTTCGCCCAGTCTCTGGGCATCCTCAGGAGCGTGGCGACTTTTCCACCAATGTTCGTGGTTAACTTCGCGCTAATGGAGTCCCATACTCCTCATTGCCATTCGTCGGATATACTTTCTTGGATACATTTCTTTATTAAGCCCTGCTAGCACCATTTATGTTTCATCAATATAACTCTTTTTTTCTTTTTTTTTCTTTTCCTATCCCGGTTTTCTTGTCTTTTTTGTCGGTTTTTCTTTTGTTGTTCTTTTTTTTGTCTTATTAGTTCTTTCCACAGGCTAGATAATGTGCTAGGGTCATTCTGGTTACATACCCTAGTTTTATTTTTATAGATTAAGATTGTTTCTTCCCTCCTCATTTGCCTTTCAGATTTTTATTCCTTTTAAGCATTTTAATTTCATCGAATTTTGGGAAAGTCTGGTTTTCAATGCAGAATTGCACTAAAGCAGTTTTGGCTTCTTTTTTTTTTTGCCAGTTAGATGTGTGTTGTTTAAGTCTGTTTTTTAACCTGTTTTTCGTACTTCCAATGTACGATAATGGGGGTATGTGTGCAATTGGAATTTTGTAGGATCCTGATTCTTCTAGTATTTTTTCCTCTGTTTTTTTGTTAACAGTCATATTTTTCAAGGTGTTCACTGAGCTTCCTAGTTGTAAGTCATATTTTGCACATTGCCTATTAATTTCATTACTAACTCCTTCCAGGTATGGGAAAGCACCAATGTATTTCAATTTTTTATTCCTCCTCTTCCTTTGGTTGTGCACTTCTTGGCCTTCATTCCTCTTAGTCATATGCTTTTTACTCTCATGTATCCATTTTTTAATTAGCTTACTCGGATAACCATACTCTTGTGATATTTTCGAGATAAACTCTAGCTCTTGATTTTGAAATATTGAGTTATTTTGAAATATTGCACATACAAGAGAATAGTAGCATGATCAGAGCTATTTAATAGTCTGAATTAGAGCTACTAATAGGAAAAAAATATATATATAAGAATTGGGACTTTAAAACTTGTATTGGCTTTGTTTCAAATAAGCATTTCTAAAAACATTTGGCACTGGTTTCAAACATAACCGAACATATATTATCTTAATAACTCAAGTCAAAGCAATATAAACTGGCAAAATAGAATTCACTATAAACTTCTCACAAAAATGTAGCACAAAAAACATTACTTTGAACTTTGGTATCAATAACCACATCAAAAAATGGATCCTGATTTTGGCAGGATGTTAATCTTTGAATAAAATAAAAACCTATGCAGCAAGCAATTTCAGATTTAGCTTAATGAGACTGGCAATTCAAAACATTAAAAATATTCCAAAATTCAAGGAACATGAGCAAGTAAATTATGACACAAAGTAGATGTTTAGATTTTAAGACATCAACATGTTTAAAAATATCAAATTAAGAAATTGTTCGATGGGCATCTTAAGTCTAATTTTTTTCTGTAACGCATATCACAATTTTTATCTAGAATTTTTCCAGAATATGCTTACAAAAATGGCAAACCAATACATAATTCCACAAAAGCCAGTTTCTAATAAAGAAGCAATTCAATATTTAATGAAACTATCATTAGAAAAACTTAAGTGGAAAAGGAAGTACTTAATAAACAACTCTTTTCATAATTAAAAAAAAAGTTACACATTTTAAAAAGAATATACTGCAGGTGCTATTATACCAAATAACACACAATGCCAATGGCAGAAATTAATATACTGCATCAAGATTGAATAAGTGTTATGAAAACTGGAGTGAATTTGAAAGCAGGCACTTGAAAACTTATGAAACATGAATATGCAAATCAAATGAATACAGAAAATAAAAAAGTGCACTTAGAAATAAGTTCTCTACTCCCTGCTTATATTAAAATAAAATTTCTGCAGAGTGAGAAGAGAAGTAGGCAAGAACATGCTAAGTATGTTGTTTATCAAAACATTTTGATTAAGCGAACCAGTTTTTAATCTACTTCTTGGAAAAGCAAAATACCTGAACAGAAGTTTGTACAGGTAAACAAACTACAAGACATATAGTCTGATTTCAACAAAAACATTCATTTTTAAAAACATTCAAAATATCTCTTGAAATACCAATTCTGAATAGCACATTTTCTGAAATACCTAAAATAATATAAATCTTTTAATCAGATTAATTCCAAATTTTTTACATTGACTTAACCTTCACACTTTACTTAAAAAATAAAAAAACAAATGATTTTTAAATATATACAATATTGCATTTTTATTATATATATTACTGGAAAACATTTAGTATTTTTCATAACCTAAAGAAATTTGTCTATATAATTAAATTAAATGAACTTTGAACATTCAAAGATTCTGCATATTTTGCTCTTTCAAAATAATTTTACAGTTCAAAAATAAATGTGAATTATATGTCTTTATGCAATTTTTAATTAACACTATTCCTGTTAAACACATTAAAGCAGTGAAGAAAAAAAAAGTTTCATACGTCACAAAAATAGTGTGTGAATTATTTTATTCACACCATATAGCAAAATTTGTAAAGGCATTTCTCCTAGTCAAAAATGTGTCTTATAGTAAAAAATCTATCATTTTTTATTCTCACTTTCAACATCATCATCTCCTTCCAGCTGGATGAGCTTGTTATGAACCCGCATCAAACCCTTAAAGTATTTAACTGTTTTAACTTTGAGTTCTAAAGTAGCATCCTCATCACATACAAAAATGGCTTTTGGGTGCATCTGAAATGCTGATACTGTCCACATGTGGCTGACACCTTCTTCAATGGCCTTGTACAAAGCAAAAGCTTTATGAGCTCCAGTGATAAGAATCATCACCTGCAAATACGAATCACACTGAGATTACTGCAGGAAAATACAAATAAACTTACTGAAAGAGATCACTTTCACATAAACAGTTTTAACTCCTACTCTTGTTTTACTCTTTCCTGGGAATTTTAATAACTTTGGGGATCAAAGCTAAGCATCTAAAAAACAATTATTTCTTGTTTATTTGTTTTGTTTAATCTTTAATCTAAAAACACCCCACAACTTAGAATTGCTGCATATAGGAAAAATAAAGCACCAGAACTAAGAAGAAACAAAACATGCATGACTTACAGGGGTTGGACAAAATAATGTGAATACCACACTCAAAGATGTTTTTTAACACAGCTGCATACGTCTTAATACGCAAAGGTATCCACCACTTTTTGGTTGTAATAGCTTTGTTTAGAACCTCAAGGTCCTGTTTAAGTACATTTCAAGTGTCTTACAGAATTTCTTTCAGGGTGATGATGAAATGAGCGACCCAACAGACTTCGAAAGAGGGCTAATTGTTGGTGCCTCAGTGACAAAAGTCGCCAGGGTAGTGGGGGTATTGAGAGCTACTGTGTCTAGCGCCATGACAGCATACCGTGTTTATGGCAAAACCTCATCTGCAAAACACAAGAGCGGACGGAAAATGACCCTGACTGATACAGATAGGAGAGCATTAAAGGAGACTATTACCCATAATAAGAAGACCACAACGCTGAAAATTAGTGCAGAGCTCAATCTGCATCTCCAGATCCCTGTATCAATGAAAACAGTGTGCAGGAAACTGCATAAACAAGATATTCATGGCAGAGCTGCTATTGCAAAACCTTTGGTGACCCGGGTGAATGAACAACAATGGTGCCAGGAGCATACAGCGTGGATTACCGATGCATGGAAGCATATAATGTGGTTGGATGCAGAATGGTGGTGGTTGTGTCGTGCTCATTCAATTCACACTATTCCCCACCAAAGGATGTGTTTACACGTGGAGTACACCTTCAGAAGCGTACAACCCAGACTGTCTGCTCCCAACGGTGCAGAATGGTGGTGGTTCTGTCATGCTCTGGGCGGTCATATCGTGGTTTTCAGAAGATCCCCTGATCACCTTGGAAGGACGGATGACTGGAAGGGCGTATGAAACCATCTTGGCCAACCAAGTCCATCGAATGGCTTAGGCAGTGTTTCTTGCAGGTGATGCTATCTATCAAGATAATAATGCCCCAATTCACAGAATTCGAAATGTCCAATCATGGTTTGAGGAACATGATGACAAACTTTCACACCTTCCTTGGCCTCCCCAATCACCAGACTTAAACACCATTGAGCCACTGTGGTCTATGGTGGAAAACAGAGTAAGATCCTGTTATCATCCTCTTGCATCTCTCAAGGACCTGGAGCAGTTTCTGCATGAAGAATGGTGTAACATTCCACTAACCGCCATCCAGGATTTGTATGTGTCCATTCCAAGGAGGATTCAGGTGGTTTTGATTGCCAAAGGTGGTCCCACACCCTATTAGGTATGTAAAACCTTCTTTTCCTAGGTGTTCACATTATTCTGCCCAACCCTTGTATCTGCAAATCAAACTACGTTCTACATTACAAGAAGCTAATTCTTCACCACTCTACCACAAGGTAAATTAAGTTAATTTATTGGTCAATCCATGAATAAAGTCTGATCTCCACTGTGTAAAATTTACATGATAAAAGGATACAAAAGCTTGTCTTACTAATTCTGTCTCTAATTCAAAGTTAATACTATTGGCTATAGAACAATAAGGGAATTCACCCCACCCCCTCCCCCCAAAGCAAAACACCCACACTTCACTAGGACTTGAACTTATGCTCTCAGCACAAGAAAGAAGTATTCCAATCACCTAGCCAAAGATCATGGCAAATCTATTCAGTGAACAAATCTTTGGTGGGGTGTCAAAGGTCTATTTGTCCATTTTAAGGTTTTACCAGTCTTATCCGCATTCATAAAATTTGGGAAAGAAATCAGGAGATGCAGGCAGGATAACACAATTTTCAGATCATTTGGTGTTTTATATGAAAAAATTTGGTTGCTGTGAGCATTGCTATGCTTGACATAGTATTTCACATCACTACCCTTTCATTTTCCGTAGGTTTTTAAGTGATATCTATTGGCACCAAAGGAACGGAGAGAGTATTTGCTTACCCTTAAATTAGGATTGCTCACCTGTGAGAAATATTAATTTAAAGAAGAGTTTTGTGAGTGAAGTGAATCAGGATTTTACATGTGCTGCTTACTAATTTTCAAAAGGCTTTCACCCAGGTATCCCGGAACAAGTTCTTTAAGGTGTTAAAAAAGTCATACAATGATAGACATACTATTGAAGTAAATCACAAGTCTTTACACCAGTTAAGACGGACAGATGCTTTTATACCAAGGGTTTTGCACAAATTAGAATGGACAGAAGCACTAGTACAGTAAGTGGTATAACTCTATAGTACTACAAATATTTAGGCAGTCCCCATCCTTGTTTGTGGTATACATAGAAAAATAGTTTAAAGAAAATTATTTAGTTTCAGATGTTGAAATACGTGATTCTGGTGTCTGCAGTTTTCTGTATGTCTAATGCAATTTCTAAGAATGTAAACTATTTGCCACATAAATTTGGATGAGGGTAAATGTTGAGAAATCCACATAACTGGTTCCAAGTCAAAGCACCAATTATTAATTGATGTAACTGAAGACCTACATGGAGCATTGAATGGGATGCACAGAAATGCATGAAAAGAGGAAAATACAGGCAGCTGAAAAGATATGGAACAGATCTTCATCCAGCAGTAGACCAAGGTAGGTTAATAAGGAGACATGCATATTGAAAACACCAGAAGAGCTTGATATGAAATTAGTCATCACAATCAGTAATGTTGAAGTAAATCTTGTTTGTATTACCACTATAATACTATTTTCAACTGGAGTGTGATTAAGTTATGGCAGTAACTAAGGAATCATAAACATTAACTAGGAAATCATAAGCATTATCTCATCTAGTTTAATTAATTAATGTTGCTTTTAATGCCCTAGTAATCCATGTAATTTGAGCACATTTAAATGCACCCACCACTAGGAGAAGGATTGCCATAATTCCATTTATTCAGAAAACTATTTTCATTAAAAAAGAGATTGGTCACAGAATGAAAATGGCTACATGTGTATACAATGCAGTATTCAAAAACCAACCGTCCTTCATGATCATGAAAGTTGAATGCAAAGTAATGGGCCCTTTACATGATTAGCTGTTGCTGATAAAACATGTTTAAGAGGAGTATTAAAGAAAATACATAGATTTACTGGCAAAACAAAATTGAAAATGCACACATCAAACTCATCTGGGTACTTTGGCAGAAAAAAAGTTAATAACACATTGAGGTTACTTGAACATGCATGTCACATGGTAAATGAAAGATTACTCGGAAAGATGTTATATTCTGTGGTATCAATTTGTAGACTAAAAGACAGACTTAGAGAATGCTAGACTGAAAGCATGCAGCCATAAGTTTGAAACATTTGGTCAAAATGGTGCATGAGAGTGTACAAGAAAGTAAAAAGCAAGTGTTTATCTGGATTGAGACCATGATTAATTTAATATCATTTTATGCCTGTGTACCTGTAAGGCATTCAAGCATGTTTGTAACAAAGATTACATAATTGGAAAACAAAACCTCTTCTTAATTTCAGTATTATAAATATTTAACGAGAATTATCGAGGATAAATTTATTAAGGTACATTACCTCTCAAATTTTCGATCTAAACATTAGATCTTCGTCAGGAGTTCTTGCTTCCTTCTACTTCCACAGGTCTGGCGACCAAGCCTGATGGATTTTCCATCCAGCATGGTCATTGATGTTGCCACCTTCTGTCTTGTAAATTTTCAGGGATTCCTCTAATTTCCGGATAATTGCATGGAATTGATGTTTGACCACTTTTAAGGAGTCCCAGTCCATTTTGTGGCCAGTTTGTTGTATGTGCCTGTCTAATCCTGTTTTATTTGAGTTGTTCCTTATTGCTGCTTTTTGTTCTTTAATTCTGGTGGTTAACCTTCTTCCTGTTTCTCCTATATATGGTAATCCACATGAACACTCTATTTTATAAATGACTCCTTCCTGGAGGAAAGTATTTTCTTCTTTTTGTTTTAGGGATGGCAAGTATTTTTTAATTTTGTTATTCAAACCTGGAGCTAACCTAATTTTATATTTAGTGCTGATTTTCTTCAGTTTTTCAAACTGTCCCTTGTGGTAAGTGACTTTTCTTGTGAATAAATATTCAATTTTCTCTTTATTTTTGTCTGTAGTGCCAGTTCTGTTCCTAGTAGGATTTTCTTCCAGTAGTTCACGAATTTCTTTTGAAGGGTAATCATTTTCTAATAAGATTGATTTTTATGTTTTTCTTAGCTTCTGAAGTTGAATTCAGCTTTTCAACTTTTTCTTTAAATTGTAAAGCTACATTTTTCTTTATATAATTAGAGCGATCTGATTTATAATTTAAAAATTTTCCTGTATTTGTAGGCTTCTTGTATAATTCTGTGGTAATATATTTTCCTTCCCACTTCAAAGTAATATCTACGTGATTTAGCTTATTTTCGTTTTGCTCTTCTAAAGTGAATTTTAGGGATTCATCTTGGGCATTAAAACCTTCTAGGATTTTTGATGGGTATCCACTCGAATCTTGATCTATGATGAAAAGGATATCCATCTATGTATCTAATATACATGCAGAAAATTGAAGGTTTCAATAGGAAGGCCTCTTCTATTTTACTTACGTAATAATTTGCTAGGAGAGGTGCTAATGAAGAACCCATTGCTAGCCCACATCTTTGCTTACAGAAGCAGCCTTGGAATTGAAAAAAAATTGTTGTTTAGAGCAAACACTGTAAGTTCATGAAGGCCTATTGCTTCTTCTTTATTGTATTCATGAAACACTACTAGGTCAGATAGGTCATCTGCTATGTTCATTGAGTTTATCTGACCTAGTAGTGTTTCATGAATACAATAAAGAAGAAGCAATAGGCCTTCATGAACTTACAGTGTTTGCTCTAAACAACAATTTTTTTCAATTCCAAGGCTGCTTCTATAAGCAAAGATGTGGGCTAGCAATGGGTTCTTTATTAGCACCTCTCCTAGCAAATTATTACGTAAGTAAAATAGAAGAGGCCTTCCTATTGAAACCTTCAATTTTCTGCATGTATATTAGATACATGGATGATATCCTTTTCATCATAGATCAAGATTCAAGTGGATACCCATTAAAAATCCTAGGTTTTAATGCCCAAGATGAATCCCTAAAATTCACTTTAGAACAGCAAAACAAAAATAAGCTAAATTACCTAGATATTACTTTGAAGTAGGAAGGAAAATATCTTACCACAGAATTATACAAGAAACCTACAAATACAGGAAACATTTTAAATTATAAATCAGATCATCCTAATTATATAAAGAAAAATGCAGCTTTACAATTTAAAAAAAAAGTTGAAAAGCTGAATTCAACTTCAGAAGCTAAGAAAAAACATAAAAATAAGTTAAAATCAATCTTATTAGAAAATGATTACCTTCAAAAGAAATTCATGAACTACTGGAAGAAAATCCTACTAGGAACAGAACTGGCACTACAGACAAAAATAAAGAGAAAATTGAATATTTATTCACAAGAAAAGTCACTTACCACAAGGGACAGTTTGAAAAACTGAAGAAAATCAGCACTAAATATAAAATTAGGTTAGCTCCAGGTTTGAATAACAAAATTAAAAAATACTTACCATCCCCAAAACAAAAAGAAGAAAATACTTTACTCCAGGAAGGAGTCATTTATAAAATAGAGTGTTCATGTGGATTACCATATATAGGAGAAACAGGAAGAAGGTTAACCACCAGAATTAAAGAACAAAAAGCAGCAATAAGGAACAGCTCAAATAAAACAGGATTAGACAGGCACATACAACAAACTGGCCACAAAATGGACTGGGACTCTTTAAAAGTGATCAAACATCAATCCCATGCAATTATCCGGAAATTAGAGGAATCCCTGAAAATTTACAAGACAGAAGGTGGCAACATCAATGACCATGCTGGATGGAAAATCCATCAGGCTTGGTCGCCAGACCTGTGGAAGTAGAAGGAAGCAAGAACTCCTGATGAAAATCTAGTGTTTAGATCGAAAATTTGAAAGGTAATGTACCTTAATAAATTTATCCTCGATGATTCCCATTAAATATTTATAATACTGAAAGTAATAAGAGGAAGCCATGAAGTCATTAATTACTCTTCTTAATGTACAGATTCATATAGTATCCCTAATGCAACATTAGAAATTAAATTCTAAGCTTTTAATTTCTGTAAAATGAAAATCATCAGATGGATCATTTTTTAATGACTGCTTCCTTGTCAGCTGCAGAACATATGATAATTTGAAAATATTATTTCTTGATCCATCCACTTAAAATCCACCATATGGTTAAGATATGTAGATGACATTTTCATTATTCAGCCACACCAGAAAAACTCATTATGGCACTCATGTTAGCAATCACTTCAAATTTCTCTAATGTAAATTTCACCTCAAATGAACTACAAAATAATATACATTTTTTAGATGTAAACATCAGCATAAGTTCATTCCCCGGTGGTGACCGAATAACAATTTTTCGGTTGCTATGTGTTTCTGGAACGTGGAAGAGAGATGTATTTGTTTATTTAGCATAAGTTCTTACTGCTCTCTTGCCTTTTTTGTTTATAGGAAACCTACTGCCATTCCTAGCATTATCCCTTACCATTTTTACATACTTTTAAGCTTTAAGAAATACACCATCAAGTCACACTATTGTGACCACCTCCTACTTTTGACGTCAACAGCGCGTAGACAATGAAAAAAGGCATGTGTCGTGAGCTGGGTTGGAGGATATGTAAGGTGTGCTGTAGGTATTTTGAAAACATATCACTCATTATTGTCATGGATAAAAGGAGCAATTTATCAGATTTGCAAAAAGAGATGATTATCGGCTTTTGGGCCAAGGGTGGCATTTTTGAAACAGCGCAGTTTGTGAACTGTTCGCGTGCTGCTGAAGTTAAAGTTTATCGTGGTTGGAAAAATGGCACTATTGCGAATAAGCGATGTGGAAACTGCAGACCACCACGTGCCACTGATGTGAGAAGTGAACATCGGCTTCGAAGGCATGTGAGGGCCGATCGACATGCTACAGTGGAGCAACTCACTGGCTGAATGAACCAGGGGGCTACCGGAAGTGTGTCTAAAATGACAGTTCAGCAACCCTGCTGCGTATGGGGCTCTGACACAGATGGGTGGTCACTGCACTTATGCTAACGAAGGTGCATCGGCAGAAAAAGCTTACATTTGCATGGCAGTATCGGAATTGGACTTCCGCTGATTGGCAAAGGATTGCCTTCTCCGATGAGTCAGGTTTCCTGCTTTACTGAATGGATGGACGTTGGCGTATAAGGCGAGAAATGTCGGAGAACAAACACTCTTCAACCATTGCTGGCAGAACACAAGCTGGTGGGGGCAGCGTTATGGTCTGGGGAATGTTTTTGTATCATTCTCTGGGTCCACTCATACCTGTGGAAGACACTATGGACCGAATTCATTATGAATCCATCCTTGTAGACCCCATACATGCTGGTTGTCTTCCATGGAGTGGATGGGATCTTCCAGCAGTACAATGTGACGTGTCATACAGCTAGAAATGTTCGAGAATGGTTGGAAGCAGTGGCGTATCTTGGATGCGAGACCTGGGCTTTCTCCCCCCCAATACTGTTTTTTATTGTAAAGTTTAATTTTTAATTGTTAAGTAATAGAAGTAACTTTTTCTAAATTTTAGGTACATGCCATTGCTAACATGATGCCAAATAATTATGAGGATTAGGATTTGAACACTTATTTGTACATGAACTCCATTCTTTTTCTGAATACTTTATTTGCACATGAACTCCATTCTTCTTCTCATTTTGTGTGAACTTGAGTGCTACATTTTCGTAAACTGTTTCTTCCGGGTACTTTTTCAATATTTAAAAATAATGTTTTTCTCTATTGACAAAACAGTCAAGTTTTTTTAATGTGCATGTCCTTGTGTAGCTCTAAGATATATCTTGATTCTTTTTAATGCTGAAAAACTTCTTTTGGCAGTTGCAGTTGTCGATGGAAAGTTTAATATGAGGTCTGCTAATTTGTACACCTCACTAAACACTATGTCCAATTTATTCAACTTTATGTAACACAAAATGTCTCTTACTGATTTGTTTTTGTATTCATCAAAGGAATAAAACACCTTCAGTTCATTTTTTAGTTGAGCTGTATCAAAAATTTGAAGCAGAGTTCTTTAAGTTCTGACAGTAGATGTTCAGGGAAGCTTTCACAAAATTTATTAAAACAATTCGAATCCAACAAAGTTGAGAATTTAAGATATAATATCTCTGATTTTAATTCACTGACACTTCAAAAAACTGAAACTACTCTCGCGAAACACTTATAGGCGGGACTATGTGAGTGACTGAGGTAGTCTAACTCTTCTTTTTCTGAGCAAACCATTTCCCAAAGAAATAGCCCATTCCCCTCTACCAGCTGATTCGTGTTGTCATGGAAATGTTTGCAGGCGATTGCACGGAAGGTTTTCGCATCAGAACTGCGAAGACTCTGGAAGAGCTGCTTGTGTTATGCCCTTGGTTTTTGCTCGCCAGACTTAATCAAAGAAGCGAATCCGCACGAGTTTTTTTTTGCACCAAAAGCATCGACATATTTTAATACCGTTGAAAATTGACTTTCATTTGTGCATATTTAATTCAGTTTTATTTGTGCCTTCTCTGGGCTTCGCAGCTAGCCTAGCTAGAATTAAATATACGCCACTGGTTGGAAGAGCACGATGAAGACTTCAAAATACTTCCCTGGCCCCCTAATTCCCCAGACCTAAACCCAATTGAGCTTCTGTAGGACCATCTCGATCATGTTGTTCGCTGTATGGGTCCTCCACCACGCATCCTCCAGCAGCTGTCAGATGCACTGCAGTCAGCATGGCTCCACATATCTGTGAACACCTTCCAGCATCTTATTGAGTCACTCCCAGCCCGTCTATGTGCTGTCCGCACTGCACACGGCAGTTACTCTGGATATTAGCTGGTGGTCACAATAATGTAACTTGACCGTGTATAAGTCAGAAGTTTTCAAATCTTACGCAAAGCCAATCTTACTTGTAAATGTCATTCTTCTTTTCAGGAAGAACATACTTGTATTTCTCATAATACATGAGTTTCATGGTAACTGAATGGGTAAAAACAATTATGGTGATAATCACAGATCTCCCTTGTTCAATATGATACACGAAAGTGCTTATACTTTCGAATCTCATCAGTTTGTGCAATGAGCAATTCCAATTGTGAATTTGGCTTCTTGCAGCTTCTTTCAAAGTTTTTTTCACGTATTGACTTCGATTGTCTACATGTTCAGATTTCATGGTTTTTGTGTCATGGTCTGGTGGCTTTGAGAACACTGTCAGCGAGCGTTTGAACTTTAGGCTGTTCGCTGACATAGAAAAGCCACTTAACCTGGCTGTCTAGTGTTCTCCTGATAATAGCCAGGGGTGCAGAATTCCAGAAAAATCTTAACAGCCAGGGATTTTTGCCACTAGCCAAGAATATGCGATACAGGCACATTATGACAACAGTGTACAGGGATGGGATATAACACAAATTTTGAATTTCTGCCCCTATGTAATACAAAAACATATATACGCTATACCAGATTAAAAAAATCCCCATGAAACCTTTGATTTATAACGGTGATGCATGACAGCAATTTATTATTATTTCAATTTTTACATCAATTATTCAGCATAGCAAAATTTTCTTTTATGTCCTTGTACATGCTTTGTTCCACCTCCAAAGTACCACTTATCTATAGAATCTGATGGATCAAAATTTTCCAATGATGTCCAATTAATGCGTATATTTAGGAGACTGTTCATACTTCTGTTGACTAATGAGGTCTTCAACTGATTTTTGATAAGATTCATCTGGCTGACGCCACGTTCGTAGGTTGATGTTGATGCTGGTATTACACAAAGAAGCGAAAACAACTGGCTTATGTAAAAAAACTTCTCCTTATGTTCAGTAATCTTTAAAGTAGTTCATCAACTTTCAAGTTCTGGCTACTTATTTTGAAGTTGAACCATTCATCTACCACACATTTTTAGATATCTTTCTCATTGTTTTTATGTTTGAATACTTCTTTAAAATGATGCAAGACAATTTGGATTTCACTGTCTCCAAAATCACTCAAATCTTTTACAGTGGGCCAAGTGAATGTGTCAAAAACGTATATTGAAGTGATTACAGTGGAATTGATGTCACAAAATCTTTCCAATCAATATTTTTTTGCAAGTCTATCATAGTATTTCTGTCAGATTTGAAGAACTTCTTCCCATTTGCAACATTTGTCAGAACTACATCTTTGTAAATTCCTCCATTATAGGAGCTAAAAAATTGTTCTTCATATTTTCCTCTTTCTTTCTGCAAATTTTCTAATTTCTTGTTTGCTTTCAAAACTTCGTTGTTGAGTTGCCATAAAAGCAAATGCTGCTTTTGGAGAACGAGGGACAAGTCTTTAAAGATTTAAAAAAATCTAGGAGAAAACTGAGGGTTGCCTTTTATTTTCTTTACTATGCCTTCTGCATTTTTGCTACCTTGTTTTTAATTAGCTTCATTTTCTAAATGTAACACAACTGGCTGGTAGCCATGGAAAATTGCTCTCAAAACTCCTACTTTAGATGCCACCCATCTAATTTAGTGCAATTTCTGAATTTTTAAAATTTTATGTGCTAATAAGTTGACTATTTTTTCCAGGTGCTTGAATTTTTACTGGAATGTTTATAAAATTCATAAATTAAAATAAGAATACAGTAAAATGTTAATAAATACGATACATTCTTCAGAGTATAAAATATGCTTAACTGCAATCGGTGAGCAACACAATGCACAGACACTATATGTGGTAAAAATTCTTTAAATTTGGCACATAAACCAGATACTTTACTAACCATGTTGGCTGTCCCGTCTGTTGCTATACCAACAATCCAAGAAGTTTTCTGCAAATCTAAACCAAGAGAAGCAAATTGTTTCTCAATAGCAGAAAAATAGGACTCAGATGTGCTATTTTCTAATTCTAGAAGCCCCAAAAAACATTCTTCAATTTTACTACTTTTTGAATATCTTGCATACATCATCAATTCCTCTATTGTGACCTTGTCTGTAGAGGCATCTAAAATAATGCTAATGAACTGGGACTGCTTTAGTTTCTTCAGTACTGATTCTGTTATAGCCTCTGATATGCAAGAAATAAATTCCCTACAAGCATTTCTGTTTGCATACTAGTTTTGTACAACCACCTCTAACTTTCTGGATAACATGATGAGTGATTCAATATCAGAAAATGGCTTATTGTAATATAGTAGCTCAGACTGAATAATACTTTGAGCTGCTTAAATATTTTTTCATCGATTTTTTTAATGCATTTGGCCAATGAGATGCTAAGAAGAAGCTGTGATGAATTTTCAAAATTATCAACATTTTTTCTATGCTGCACAGATTTATCATGGGATTTAAAAGTTTCATGTTTGAAAGGGCAACTAAATCCCTGTGAAAACTTACATGATGTGCTGACTTTCACATCTGCTTTGCAGCAAAATCCACATTTTGCAAGACCATCTTCATAAACAATCCAGGGGAATTCTTCTATCCATTTCTCCTGAAATTTCCTGTTCTATGGCTTTTCACAACTTTTTGCATCATTTCTATCTTTAAGTAACACATTTTCAGAACCAGAATCGAGTTGTATCACATTGCTATCAAACAAAACACGTAGCATAGTGGATGAATCACATGGCACTGCTACCAGACGAATTACGTTGGAAAAATGTAAGCAAAGTTGATTGTTTGGAATTAAACATATTGAGATCAGAGTTTGCCGAATATTTTTTAAAGGAGTACTTTTACTTTAAAAAATTTAGGGAATAATTTTCAAAAGTCAGGAGTATTTTAGAAAAATTAACAGATGAAATAAAATACTTATGAAAATGCTAGGCAATTATGAAAAATCAATCCAGATTTTTTCATATAAAAATATTTCACTACTGCTCAATGTATTTAGAATTTGGATCTGTTTTGTTTCTTGTTTTAGAAATAAATATAATATTCATATTTTAAAATAATGACATTAAATTTATCGTGTTTTGTAATGACCACATAGAACAGCAATGTGTTCAAGAAGTGAAAATATTGCACTTTTGAGGTTCTTATAGGCATCTAAAAATATCTAATAAACTTCTCAGCAAGTTCCACAGCCACATTTGTTTTTCTGCAACTGCACAACATCCAGTGCTTAAATTTTCATTTTGCTAATATCTGTGTTTCCCTTCCCATTTCTTTATTGTTTTTGTTTTTTTAATACCCTTGTATGGCAATTTTACCCATCATGAATTCATGATGGCTTTCACTATTTTAGATAAAAGATGAATAGTGTAACTTTGAAAACATAAATACTTTTAAACACCATGCATCAATTTTTACAAATTTTTCAGCTTCTTCACTTTTGTTTGTGGACCCTCACCCCTCACCCCCTTATCAAGCTGAAATGCAAAATGTTTTGGGGGGGAATATTTAAGAATACAGGATACATGTTCTGATCATCGCTGGGGGAAAAAATTACAGTTACGGGGTGAAATCTTTGCTATGTCTGATTTCCGTTTTCAGACATTTCCCCCACATTTTAAAATCGAAATACAAATATTTATGAAATAAAATGATATTTAACAACAATACTTGGTAGAGGAAACATCGCGCGAAAAATAAAATTACGATTACGGGAGAAATTTTCATTGCGTCTACCTTCCATTTTCGAAAGTTCTGAAAGACGAAACTTACGCTTTCGAAAGTTTCAGGCAGAAAACGTACTCCACCACTATTAATTGCCCCAAAATTTCTGTTCAGTTATGCATCAATCTTGAGGATAACCCAAATTATGATGGAAAAGGAGAAATTCCCCGAAGCCATCGTGCTCTCATGCCTAAAAGATTACAGCGAAATTTTTTCGCCGTCAAATTTCCGTTTTCTGAAATTTTTCTTCCATTTTCAAACTGAAATACAAATATTTATGGAATAAAATTATATATAACAATACTGGACAGAGGCAACATCACAGAAAAAAGAAGTTACGATTATGGAAAAAATCTTTATTTCGTTTCCTTCTGTTTCTGAAAGACGAAATACCGTCCCGATGCATATTTTTACGAATTGGTAAAATTTTTCGATGTGTAGTTTTACGCCCCAAGAAAAATTCCTGATGCATATTTTTACCCATCGAGAAAAATTCTTGATGTGTGAAAAATTCCTGATGCCTATTTTTACACATCGAGAAAAATTCTCGATGTGTATTTTCACGCACCGAGAAAAATTCCCGACGCATACTTTCACGCGTTGAGAAAAATTCCTGTTGTGTATTTTTACGCGTTGGTAAAATTTTGATGCGTACTAGACATGTAATTAATCATTTTGGTGAACTCTGAATCACACACTGATTTTCAACGATACTGCAATTTTTTATGTTGCAGAAGCTCTTTGTACACCAAAACCTTGTTGTTTATGTTTCCATCGCGCATTCAGCCAAAACGACAGTGAAGACAATTTAGTTGGCGATCCGAGAAGAGAGCCGTAAGTACCACGTGATTGAACAGGCGGCACATCAGCTCCGCTCTTTCACATGCTCTTTTGTGCGATTGAACACCGGGGTCGGTCTAAAAAAATAGAATGCTTCTCTGCCTAGCGAGGTATGACTTCAGAGTTCAGGCGTTCAGGTTCTGGATTAGAATATACTTGCCCGTCTTATAAATGAAGAAAGCTTAAGGTGTAAAAGAAAATATTGAAAAGCCTACAATATTATTATTTTATATATTTTATAAGCTGCAATTTTTAAGAGATCTAACATCCCGGAAATCCAATCGCCACGCCAGAAAATCCACTCGCCAATGGCGAGTGTAATTCCCCACCCCTGATAATAGCACAGGTAAAGAATTTTCATGCCCTTTTCAGAGCTGGAGTTTTCATGCACTGTCTACCTCTCATTCTCTTTATTTGCATTTGCTAGACTATTTCGTACGCCGCATTTCTGTGCCACTTATGGCTCTTGGCCTTTTGTTCTTTTATCCTTTACGACTTAAGTGAGGGTTCCTGTTGGGCTTAATAAAATGTTGACTTTATAGTGGGAGTTTCACCTTTTGGGTTGGATGTTTATTCTGGTATGAGGTGAATTTTTGTCATTTTTGCATGAAAGTTAATTTTTAAACTTTGGATATCTTTTATATATATATATCAGTTTTTGCATCAACATTTTGTCAACCATTATCAATCCACTGCTGGACCAAGCCTCTTCCACAATGGTCTGTCTCGTACCAGTCTCCTCCATGTTACTCCCGCATACTTTCGAATTTCAACCACCCATCTCCCATGTGGTCTTCTTCTGGGTCTTTTCCCTGTCCCTTGGAATCCAATATAAAAATTCAACTATCCATCGATGGTCTGTCCTTCTGGCAGTATGTCCAGCCCTTTGCCATTTCAGGGATTTAACTCTGATCATGACGTCTTCCACTCTTGTAATTTTTCGGATCCACAAGTTCCTCTTCTTTTCTCTCCTGGTTACACCAAGCATGCACCTCTTCATGCTTCTTTGAGTTGTCTGCAGCATTTGTATGTCTCTTTTAGTTAAGGTCCATGTCTTTGCACCAGAGGGATGCATTGATCAAACACTTTTCTTTTAAGACATAATGGCATATTGCTTTTGAAAATTATGCTGTTTCTTCCAAAAGCTCTCCAGGCAAGTTTTATAAGCCGATTAATTTCTTCATCAATGTGACCCTCACTTGATATCTGCTGTCCAAGATAAACATACGTGTCTGTTATCTCCAGCTTTTCTCCATCAATTGATAAATCTTCATTTCTTGTAAAAGTATTGTACATCATTTTTTTCTTCTGAAAGTTCATTTTTAATCCCACTTCTTTACTCTTGTCAGCAAGTTCCTGGATCATGCTCTGCAGCTCTGATGGGGTAGTTGCAAAAATAACTACGTCATCAGCAAAACGAAGGTGAGTTAGATAATCTTCATTAATCTTTATCGCTTTGTTTTCCAAGTTCAGTGATTGAAAGACATTTTCCAAAGTGCATTAAAGAGCTTGGGAGATATGGCGTCACCTTGTCTCACTCCCTTTCCAATTTTTATGTGTGCTGTACTTTCAAACAGCTGAATCTTTGCACTTGCATTTTCATAGATGTTATGAATAATATTAATGTATGCATCTTCAATACCACAGGATTTCAGTGCCATTGTAACTGCTGATGGTTTCACTGACTCAAAGGCCTTTTCATAATCCATAAAAGCCATGCACAATGGAAGTTTATATTCCCTCGCTCTTTCAATTAGTTCTCTCAGTACGTGGATATGATCTATAGTGCTGTAGCCACTCCTGAATCCAGCTTGTTCTCTCGGTTGAGCCATGTCCAGTGTTACCTTCAAGCGGTGTGAAAGAACTTTAGTGATGATTTTATAAACTACTGTTAGGAGCAATTCTTATTAGTAGTTCTAATTCTGACTATTAGATAGCTCTAATCATTCCACTATTATCTTTTCGAAATATATCCAGGAAAGTATATCCGACGAATGGCAACATGGAATATCGGACTCCATTAGCGCGAAGTTAACCACGAACATCGGTGGTAAAGTCGCCACGCTCCTGAGGATGCCCAGAGTATGGGCGAAAATTTTGAGTATAAAGAACGGTAAAAATTGATGTGTTTGAATCCTAAGGCAAAGATCCAATGAGTATACCCAGCGAAAAGTGTGAGAAGTAAAGCTAGTCATCTCATACAACAGACTTTAGGACAATAACATCAACAAAGACAGGAAAACACGTGTGTGAAATGTTCGCATCGCTAGAAAGGAATGCCAAGGTAAGCATTATCCTCTAGAATATTGTACAAGTTACTGATAGGAGGCTGATAGGTCTGTAGTTCCCAAGTTCCTCAATGTCACCTTTTTTATGTAGCAGGATCATTGTAGCATTGTTCCAATCCACAGGAATCTTCCCTTCATTAAGGCATCAAGCGAAAACTTGGGCGAGTACTGTTTCAATTTCTCCATTTGCTTCTTGTATGATGTCTACAGTAATTCCAACTTCTCCTGGAGCTTTTCCCCACTTCATGTTCTTGATTGCATGTGCAACTTCTGCTGGGAGGACTGGAAGAACTCTGGTACTGGTACCTTTCATGATGTCTGGAGTACATGTATCATCGCTTTCATATAATTTGGAGTAGAAATCTTTCACTCTTGTCAAAATTTCGCCTCTATTTCTTGTTACAGAACCATCTTTTTTCTCAGTGTCATAATCTGTTTCCTTCCCTTACTGAGATGTCCCTTTGCTATCTTTAGGCTTTGGTTGTTTTAAATTGCTTTCCTCACTAGTTCACAGTTGAATTTCTTTACGTCTTCAGTGACACTTTTTCGTACTGTCTTGCATAGCTCTATATATTCCACTTTGGAAGTCACATCTTCTTTAGTTGTCCTCATCTCTCTTCTTTTTGCATCAACATTTTGGTTTTTCCTGATAATTTGTTCACATGCAACTTGTTCTTAGACCCAGCTAATTTTGTTGCTGTTTCCATAAGAGCTTTGGTTACTTTTCTGTTAACTTCAGAAATATCCACTTCTTCCGATGTTAGGCCTTCTAATGCAGAGAATCTGTTCTTCAGTTCCAACTTGAAGGTATTATTGGGTTTTTTAAGGTTGATTATGTCAATACATTTTGTTTGCCTTATGAGCTTGCCACATTCAAGTTTGGTGTTAAGGTGCATCTTACATCACACCAATCTATGGTCACTACCTGTATTGAACTTGTTTAGCTCACTGCAGTCTTTGATGACGAATTTTTTGTTACACATAATAAAATCAATTTCACTAGTTATCCCATTTGGATGTCTCCATGTCCATTTCTTGTGTGGCTTTTTCTTAAAAAAGGAGTTCATGATGAAAATCCCTTCTGCCTCTGCAAACTCTACGAGAGTATTTCCATACTGGTTTCTGTTGCCTTGACCGAATTTACCTACTGAAGTTTCATTTTGTTGCTGTTGCCCTATCTTTGCATTGAAATCTCCCATAACTATGTTCATTCAAGTGCTGCTTGCCTTTATTATTTAGATGACGAATTTCCTCATAAAATTCTTCAATTTCTTCTTCAGGATGACTTATGGTGATTGCATAAGTTTGAATAATCTGAGCCTTGTATCTTCTCGAGAGTTGGATAACGAGTCATGCAGCTCTGTCAGAGGAACTTTCAACTTCTACAACTTTATCCTTCAGTTACTTGTTTATTATAAATCCAACACCACTAGTTCTGCCAGTATCTGTCCCACGATAGTAGAAGAGATGTCCAGCTTTCAGTTCAATGAGATCTTCTCCTTTTCTCCTTACCTCACTTAGCTCGACGATGTCCCACTTGATCCTTTGTAGTTTCTCTTCCAATTCAAGAAGCCTTGAATCATAAGATAGGGAGTGTCCATTGTAAGTAGCCATGGTCAGCATCAAATGGCAGCCTAGTTTGGTCCTCCGATGATTCTTAGCACCCTCTGCCTTCATGTCGCACTGGCCGCTGCCTTGGCCAGGTACATTGCACCTGCCGGAAACTGAGGGCCAAGATTTAAGTTGTGGAGTAATTTTGGAGGGGTTTGGCCATAACTCACCAAGCTGGCCAAGCGGGTTGGTGAGTGTGGGATCGCATTTCCTCTAATCCCGATGGTATAGTTACATCACTATTGGTGGTCGTCATGCTTCACAACGAATGCGTGTACATATATATATATATATATATGGTTGACAATGATGATGATGATGATATATACGATATAAAATACATTAAAATCACAAATCCAAAAACACTTAACTCAATTACCTCATCAAATGAAATGCGATATCCAAAGTAAATAACTAGCCCAAGAAAAAGTATCAAAAATATCAAAAATAACAAATCATCTCGAAGATTCAGCTGTCATCATCAGGAAGACCCCAGCTGAATATATGGCCTTTCAAAACGACAGCAAAGGCAGACAAAGTCAATACCTGCAGTGTGGGTCCCCTAGGCCATAAATAGAAATAACGATAAACCCAAGTAAGATAAAAAACAAAAAATACAAAACAAATAAGTAAATAAAGGTAGCAATCCAGAGACATTAGGAAGCAACAGACAGACCTCTGGATAACACAACAACCTGTGATAGACACCCAAATGACCAACCATGTGACGAATATGCAGCGGAAGAATGACGCATAACGCCGCAGTTACAGTGAGGTATATAACGGATGTAAGGTCAGGTGATGCGTAACATCACAGCCTCTCCTTGACAAATGTCAACCCCGCCTTCTCGTGGTGCATCCTGTTCCCACTAAAGGGGCTCTGACGACCGCCCATAGCGGTATAACTATACCATCGGGATAAGAGGAAATTCTATCCCACACTCACCAACCCGCTTGGCCAGCGTGGTGAGTTATGGCCAAACCCCTCCAAAATGATTCCACAACTTAAATCTTGGCCCTCAGTCTCCGGCAGCTGGAATGTACCTGGCCAAGGCAGCGGCCAGTGCGACATGAAGGCAGAGGGTGCTAAGAATCCCCGGAGGACCGGACTAGGCTGCCATCTGATGCTGACCTTGGCTACTTACAATGGACGCTCCCTATCTTCTGATTCAAGGCTTCTTGAATTGGAAGAGGAACTACAAAGGATCAAGTGGGACATCGTCGGGCTAAGTGAGGTAAGGAGAAAAGGAGAAGATCTCATCGAACTGAAAAGTGGACATCTCTTCTACTATCGTGGGACAGATACTGGCAGAACTAGTGGTGTTGGATTTATAATAAACAAGAAACTGAAGGATAAAGTTGTAGAAGTTGAAAGTTCCTCTGACAGAGCTGCACGACTTGTTATCCAACTATCGAAAAGATACCAGGCTCAGATTATTCAAACTTATGCACCCACCACAAGTCATCCTGAAGAAGAAATTGAAGAATTTTATGAGGAAATTTGTCATCTAAATAATAAAGGTAAGCAGCACTTGAAAATAATTATGGGAGATTTCAATGCAAAAATAGGGCAACGGCAACAGAATGAAACTTCAGTAGGTAAATTCGGTCACGGCAACAGAAACCAGCGTGGAAATACTCTCGTTGAGTTTGCAGAGGCAGAAGGCTTTTTCATCTTGAACTCCTTCTTCAAGAAAAAGCCACACAGGAAATGGACATGGAGACATCCAAATGGGACGACAAGTGAAATTGATTTTATTATGTGTAACAAAAAATTCGTCATAGAAGACTGCAGTGTGCTAAACAAGTTCAACACAGGTAGTGACCATAGATTGGTGAGATGTAAGATGCACCTCAACACTAAACTTGAACGTGGCAAGCTCATAAGACAAACAAAATCTATTGACATAACCAACCTTAAAAAACACCATAATACCTTCAAGTTAGAACTGAAGAACAGGTTCTCTGCTTTAGAAGGCCTAACATCGGAAGAAGTGGACATCTCTGAAGTTAACAGAAAAATAACCAAAGCTCTTATGGAAACAGCAACAAAATTAGCTGGGTCTAAGAACAAGTTGCATGTGAACAAATTATCAGGAAAACCAAAATGTTGATGCAAAAAAGAAGAGAGATGAGGACAACTAAAGAAGATGTGACTTCCAAAGTGGAATATATAGAGCTATGCAAGACAGTAAGAAAGAGTATCACTGAAGACGTAAGGGAATTCAACTGTGAACTAGTGAGGTAAGCAATTGAAAACAACCAAAGCCTAAAGATAGCAAAGGGACATCTCAGTAAGGGAAGAAAACAGATTATGGCACTGAGAAAAGAAGATGGTTCTGTAACAAGAAATAGAGGCGAAATTTTGACAAGAGTGAAAGATTTCTACTCCAAATTATATGAAAGGGATGATATATGCACTCCAGACATCATGAAAGATACCAGTACCAGAGTTCCTCCAGTCCTTCCAGCAGAAGTTGCACATGCAATCAAGAACATGAAGCGAGGAAAAGCTCCAGGAGAAGATGGAATTACTGTAGACATCATACAAGAAGCAAGTGGAGAAATCGAAACAGTACTCGCCAAATTTTCACTCGATGCCTTAATGAAGGAAAGATTCCTGAGGATTGGAACACCGCTACAATGATCCTGCTACATAAGAAAGGTGACATTGAGGATCTCGGAAACTACAGACCTATCAGCCTCCTATCAGTAGTTTATAAAATCTTCACTAAAGTTCTTTCACACCGCTTGAAGGTAACACTGGACATGGCTCAACCGAGAGAACAAGCTGGATTCAGGAGTGGCTACAGCACAATAGATC
The DNA here is from genome assembly GCA_039090855.1 of Macrothele yani. Taxonomy (NCBI): domain Eukaryota; kingdom Metazoa; phylum Arthropoda; class Arachnida; order Araneae; family Macrothelidae; genus Macrothele; species Macrothele yani. The sequence continues at coordinate 715,310 of CM076995.1, forward strand.
ATATCCACATGCTGAGAGAACTAATTGAAAGAGCGAGGGAATATGAACTTCCATTGTGCATGGCTTTTATCGATTATGAAAAAGCCTTTGATTCGGTGAAACCATCAGCAGTTACAATGGCTCTGAAAACCTGCGGTATTGAAGATGCATACATTAATATTATTAATAACATCTATGAAAATGCAAGTGCAAAGATTAGGCTGTTTGAAAATACAACACACGTAAAAATTGGAAAGGGAGTGAGACAAGGTGACACCATATCTCCGAAGCTCTTTAATGCCACATTGGAGGGTGTTTTTCAGTCGCTGAGCTGGGAAAACAAGGGGATAAAGATTAATGGAGATTATCTAACCCACCTTCGTTTTGCTGATGACGTAGTCATTTTTGCAACTACACCATCAGAGCTGCAGAGTATGATCCAGGAACTTGCTGACAAGAGTAAAGAAGTGGAATTAAAAATGAACTTTCAGAAGACAAAAGTGATGTTCAATGCTTTTACAAGAAATGAAGATTTATCGATTGATGGAGAAAAGCTGGAGATAACAGACACGTACGTTTATCTTGGACAGCAGATATCAAGTGAGGGTCACATTGATGAAGAAATTAATCGGCGTACAAAACTTGCCTGGAGAGCTTTTGGAAGAAACAGCATAATTTTCAAGAGCAATATGCCATTATGTCTTAAAAGAAAAGTGTTTGATCAATGCATCCTTCCAGTGCTTACGTATGGTGCAGAGACGTGGACCTTAACTAAAAGAGACATACAAAGGCTGCAGACAACTCAAAGCAGCATGGAGAGGTGCATGCTTGGTGTAACCAGGAGAGATAAGAAGAGGAACTCGTGGATCCTGAAAACGACAAGAGTGGAAGACATCATGATCAGAGTTAAATCCCTGAAATGGCAATGGGCTGGACATACTGCCAGAAGGACAGATCATCGATGGACAGCCGAAATTTTAGATTGGATTCCAAGGGACAGGAAAAGACCCAGAAGAAGACCACATGGGAGGTGGGTTGATGAAATTCGAAAGTATGCAGGGGTGACATGGAGGAGACTGGCACAAGACAGACCGTTGTGGAGGAAACTTGGGGAGACCTTCGTCCAGCAGTGGATTGATAATGGTTGATGATGATGATGATATAACTATAGTGAGTGACGAGAATGGTTACAGATAGATAGATGTTAACTTAGTCTTCAACCACAAGAGGCCCATCAAGGGCAGTTAAAGAACTAACCATTTAATATTGTAGGCCATGGTTAGTACAATTAAATATGTAAGGGGACATGTTGTATGCCTTATAAAAATTTTGAGCTTTGGAGTCATGCAATAGCTGTGAAAATAATGTTTTTATATATTGCAGTGGGTATTCATTTTCCTTCAAGATGTTCCACAACTGTATAAGTTCTTTAATAAGTACATCTACTGTATTGCAAATCTCAAACAGCCTATGAATCCTCGATATGACAAGATTTCTGCAAATTGACCTGGATACACTAGAATGCCAATTTACGAATAATTGATATGAAACATATAATTCTCTCTTATCATATAAAGTAGTGATATAGCCATCCATAGAGTTGCATATCTTCAAATCCAAAAAGTTAATTTGATCAGAGGTGACATTATAGTTTGCTCCAATGATAACCAAGGAGGATATATGCTTAGCAGATACTGAAATGTTTCCCAATTAAGGTAATGACGCTAAATAATGTAGTTTTAACACGACACCTGTAAGGTCCTTATTTTGTGACATATTTCTGTTCATAATAATGCAAATACAGGTTTGAATGCACACTGGAAAATCTTAGATCCCATGGGTATTCCATTAATTTGTTATATATGTGACCACTCAACTCTGAGATAACTATTGTCGAGACATAGCGCTTACCATGTATCTCCAATTGGCATGTGATATATCTGATTTTCTCGAATTTCTATATAACCAGTCACATACTCTGCAAATCTTGCAAGTCAATATTATAAATAAATTTTTAAATCGTAGGTTGCAAAGTCTATATTAGTAAATAAATTTTTGAAATCAGGTTGTAATGTGCGTACTGTCCTTTTTTTATTAGATTTAACCATTTCCAGGACTTGTTCGCCATTCCTTATAAAACCAAGCATTTTGTATCTGTCTAAAGATGGTTTTTAGTTTGCATTCAAAAGATGGCACCAACTTTATGCGTAATAGCAATTCTTAGCTGATGTTATGAATCTAAAAGAGGTTGGTGATTTATGGAAGTTTGGGATTGCATATATTATTGGAAATTTTTTAAATTGAAGTTTTTAATTTTTAGTCTCTTATATTGTGCAATAATTTTTTTGTTAATGACATTGCTGTCCAAGTTAATGTGAAAGCAAAAGTACTAGTAATATTTAAAGTTCCTTGTCAATAGATCGTAGTAGAATCTCTTACATATGAAAGGCTAGATTATTTTCGCCTTGTCAATAGGCAAGATAACAAAGTTATCACGTGATTCCGTTTTTGTCTACGTGAGACCAGTACATTTATATGTCATTTGTTTAGAAGGCTGAATATGAGCTGTTTATCAATGTTCATATGGACTTTTGTTTATCCACTCTAGAAATGACTCATATAGTACATAAAATCTAGAAGAACAATTATTACCAAATTTTATCAAATCCTTAAGAATACCACTTATAAGTTCCTTATACTTGAGTTTCCTGGGTACTCTGTAGTTGGCACCTTTTTTGACGATTGATTGTAAAATATCGTTGGCAATGATATCTGTATTTCCTGTTAATATATGTCCATAATGTGTGTCGACAAAGTCGCACATTTCAACATTATCACAAAAACATGGTACTGTACTGCCATCGCCATTACTACATTCATAATTAGCAATGTCTCTGTAATTATAAAGCTGTTGTCCAATAGTAGGTTCATATTTATATCCAACTGTCACGTTCCAGTCATTTAGAGGAAAGCAAGTTTCATGTTCCCGAAATATTTTGTTAAAACATAAGTTATCAAAGATTTTATCTCTAAAGTGTATAACACAGTATACTCTTTTATAATCCTTCGCAACCGTTGTTAGACTATCCATTCTAAACCGCAAGAGATCAGAGATAAGATGTTGCACTAGATTATTTTGATATTTGTATTGTGCATGTAGTTTGACTAAAGCCTTTATTTTGCTGCCCTTCAATCCAAATATTGCACCTCTGCAGCTATTGACAATTCTATGTGTATTCTCACCTAAAAACTGTAGTAGTTCATTGAAATCAATGGCATGGCCACCTTGCCTGCCTCTACCTCTTTGTCCCCTTGGTATCCGATGACCCCTGCTGTCAAAAGGCTTAAATTTAAATATTTTATATACATTTTCTCCTGTTTTACGCTTGAATAACTTTTACCATTAAATAATTCATTCAATCCGTAAGGATACATTGTTTCAAGTTGTAGTATGAAAAGATTTTCTAATTCCAAGAGTTTTTTTAAATGATCCTCAATTGCCAAAATGCTTATATAGATGTTATCAAAACTATATTTCGACAGTTCAGCGTCGTCTTTCTTCTTGTATAGCTTGACATTGGATCTATGTCCATTCATTCTTAGATGTAGTGGGCCAGCAGTTTGTCCTATATATTGTAGACCACTTTGTTTGCAGTAGATTGAATAAACCACTCCAATCGACTTACAGAAGTTGGTCAACAAAGTGCTATCTTCACTTAAATGCCTTGGGTGTATAACTCTACAAGTTTTGCATCTGGAATCCGAGCATTTTTGAAATTTTAGTTGTATATATTGTTGTACAACATCTCTTTGATTTGCTGTACTAGAGCCCTCCATGTTGTCAGTGTTTCCTGGATTTTTTATATTTTCTACGTTTTTGTCTATTTTTTTATCATTTTTGTTATCCCTATTACATTTAAACAAAAACAATGGAGACCGTAATTCTTGCAAATCGACAAGATCCCCTGCCTCAACCTCGTCGTTTGGGGAACAGTAGAATATTTTCCGTAGAGTTATACATCCAAGGCATTTAAGTGAAGATAGCACTTTGTTGACCAACTTCTGTAAGTCGATTGGAGTGGTTTATTCAATCTACTGCAAACAAAGTGGTCTACACTATATAGGACAAACTGCTGGCCCACTACATCTAAGAATGAATGGACATAGATCCAATGTCAAGCTATATAAGAAGAAAGATGACACTGAACTGTCGCATTTTCAAAAATATAGTTTTGATAACATCTATGTAAGCATTTTAGCAATTGAGGATGATTTCAAAAACGCTTGGAATTAGAAAATCTTTTCATACTACAACTTGAAACAATATATCCTTACGGATTGAATGAATTATTTATTGGTAAAAGTTATTCAAGCGTAAAACAGGAGGAAAATGTATATAAAATATTTAAATTTAAGCCTTTTGACAGCAGGGGTCATCGGATACCAAGGGGACAAAGAGGTAGAGGCAGGCAAGGTGGCCATGCCATTGATTTCAATGAACTACTACAGTTTTTAGGTGAGAATACACATAGAATTGTCAATAGCTGCAGAGGTGCAATATTTGGATTGAAGGGCAGCAAAATAAAGGCTTTAGTCAAACTACATGCACAATACAAATATCAAAATAATCTAGTGCAACATCTTATCTCTGATCTCTTGCGGTTTAGAATGGATAGTCTAACAACGGTTGCGAAGGATTATAAAAGAGTATACTGTGTTATACACTTTAGAGATAAAATCTTTGATAACTTATGTTTTAACAAAATATTTCGGGAACATGAAACTTGCTTTCCTCTAAATGACTGGAACGTGACAGTTGGATATAAATATGAACCTACTATTGGACAACAGCTTTATAATTACAGAGACATTGCTAATTATGAATGTAGTAATGGCGATGGCAGTACAGTACCATGTTTTTGTGATAATGTTGAAATGTGCGACTTTGTCGACACACATTATGGACATATATTAACAGGAAATACAGATATCATTGCCAACGATATTTTACAATCAATCGTCAAAAAAGGTGCCAACTACAGAGTACCCAGGAAACTCAAGTATAAGGAACTTATAAGTGGTATTCTTAAGGATTTGATAAAATTTGGTAATGGTTGTTCTTCTAGATTTCATGTACCATATGAGTCATTTCCAGAGTGGATAAACAAAGTCTATACGAACATTGATAAACAGCTCACATTCAGCCTTCCTAAACAAATGACATATAAATGTACTGGTCTCTGTAGACAAAAACGGAATCTACGTGATAACTTTGTTATCTTGCCTATTGACAAGGCAAAAAATAATCTAGCCTTCATATGTAAGAGATTCTACTATGGTCTATTGACTAAGGAACTAAATGGTACTAGTACTTTTGCTCGCATTAACTTGGACAGCAATGTCATTAACAAAAAAATTATTGCACAATATAAGAGACTAAAAATTAAAAACTTCAATTTAAAATTTCCAATAATGTATGCAATCCCAAACTTCCATAAATCACCAACCTCTTTTAGATTCATAACATCAGCTAAGGATTGCTATTGCACGCAAGTTGGTGCCATCTTTGAATGCAAACTAAAAACCATCTTTAGACAGATACAAAATGCTTGGTTTATAAGGAATGGCTAACAAGTCCTGGAAATGGTTAAATCTAATAAAAAAGGACAGTACACGCACATTGCAACCTACGATTTCAAAAATTTATTTACTAATATAGACTTTGCAACCTACGATTTAAAAAATTTATTTACTATATAGGCTTGCAAGATTTGCACAGGGTATGTGACTGGTTATATGAGAAATTCGAAGAAAAATCAGATATGTCACATGCCAATTGGAGATACATGGTAAGCCTATGTATCGAAAATAGTTATCTCAGAGTTGGTGGTCACATACACCAACAAATTAATAGGATACCCATGGGATCTAAGTATTCCAGTATGCTTGCAAACCTGTATTTGCATTATTATGAACAGAAATATGTCACAGAAAATAAAGACCTTACAGGTGTCGTGTTACGCTACATTGACAACGTCATTGCCTTTAATTGGGAAACATTTCCAGTATCTGCTAAAAGCATATATCCTCCTTGGTTATCATTGGAGCAAACTAATGTCACCTCCGGTCAAATTAACTTTTTGGATTTGAAGATATGCAACTCTATGGACGGCTATATCACTACTTTATATGAAAAGAGAAAAAATTATATGTTTCATATCAATTATTATGTAAATTGGCATTAATACAGTAGATGTACTTATTAAAGAACTTATACAGTTGTGGAACATCTTGAAGGAAAATGAATACCCACTGCAATATGTAAAAACATTATTTTCACAGCTATTGCACGACTCCAAAGCTCAGAATTTTTATAAGGCATACAACATGTCCCCTTACATATTTAATTGTACTAACCATGGCCCTACAATATTAAATGGTTAGTTCTTTAACTGCCACTTGATGGGCCTCTTGTGGCTGAAGACTAAGTTAACATCTATCTATCTGTAACCATTCTCGTCACTCACTATAGTTATATACCTCACTGTAACTGCGGCGTTATGCGTCATTCTTCCGCTGCATATTCGTCACATGGTTGGTCATTTGGGTGTCTATCACAGGTTGTTGTGTTATCCGGAGGTCTGTCTGTTGCTTCTTAGTGTGTCTCTGGATTGCTACCTTTTTTTACTTATTTGTTTTGTATTTTTTTGTTTTTTTATCTTACTTGGGTTTATCGTTATTTCTATTTATGGCCTAGGGGACCCACACTGCAGGTATTGACTTTGTCTGCCTTTGCTGTCGTTTTGAAAGGCCATATATTCAGCTGGGGTCTTCCTGATGATGACAGCTGAATCTTCGAGATGATTTGTTATTTTTGATATTTTTGATACTTTTTCTTGGGCTAGTTATTTACTTTGGATATCGCATTTCATTTGATGAGGTAAGTGAGTTAAGTGTTTTTGGATTTGTGATTTTAATGTATTTATGTCATACATTTGAGCACAGTTCAGTCTGCTGCATCCCGCTTCTGGGTGTGTGTGCTTGTGTTTCTCTGTAATATTTTTTGCAATTTTTAATGTAATTTTCTTGTGTGTATGGTATACGCAGTCTTTTCTTTTAGAGTTTTAGTGTATATATATATATACACTGACGGAAAAAAAAATATCCTAACACCAAGAAGGGGTCGTTTTAGATAAACGACAGTTGGTAGGCGGTGAGAGTACATCTGTAAGATGACGTCTATGCAAATTTCGTGCTCGGCGCATACGTGTGGCGCTAGTAGCGCCCCTCGGAACATGCAAAGCAGGTTTGCTGTAAATCTGCGCTGTAACGTTCGTGAGTGTTAGTTATCGTTGAGATTCGATGTAGTGTGTTGATGTTAGTCAAGAATGCCTTTAAGAAGACGAAGAAGCCATTATCAACAGCTCACGGAGTTTGAACGAGGTCGTGTAATAGGACTACGAGAAGGTGCATTTTTGTTCCGCAATATTGCAGAACGACTTGGCAGGAATGTAGCCACTGTGCACGATTGTTGGCAGCGGTGGTCAAGGGAAGGTACTGCCTCGAGAAGACCGGGTTCCGGCCGGCCGCGTGGCACTACTGAGAGGGAAGACCGCCGTGTACGGCGTATGGCCGTGGCCCATCGTACCGCGTCTGTGGCAGCAATTTGAACTGCAGTTGCCACCACAGTGACACAACGAACTGTTACAAATCGGTTACTTGAAGGACAGCTCCAAGACAGACGCCCTGTAGCGTGCATTCCACTTACTCCAAACCACTGCCGTTTGCGACGTCAGTGGTGTCAAGCTAGAGCTCATTGGAGGACGGAGTGGAGATCTGTTGTGTTTTCTGATGAAAGCCGGTTCTGCCTGGGTGCCAGTGATGGCCGTGTGTTGGTTAGAAGGAGGCCAGGTGAGCGCCTGCAACCAACCTGTCTGCGGCCGAGACACACTAAACCTACACCTGGAGTTATGGTCTGGGGAGCAATTTCCTATGACAGCAGGAGCACTCTCGTGGTTATCCCATGCACCCTGACGGCACAGTTGTACGTCGGTCTGGTGATTCAACCTGTTGTGCTGCCATTCATGAACAGCATTCCAGGGGGTGTTTTTCAACAGGACAACGCTCGCCCGCATACCGCTGTTGTAACCCAACATGCTCTACAGAGTATCGACATGTTGCCGTGGCCTGCTAGATCACCAGATCTTTCACCAATCGAGCACGTATGGGACATCATTGGACGACAACTCCAGCATCACCCCCAACCACCATTAACCGTCCCTGTATTGACTGACCAAGTGCAACAGGCATGGAACTCCATCCCACAAACTGACATCCAGCACCTGTACGACACAATGCATGAACGTTTGCGTGCTTGCATTCAACATTCTGGCGGTTACATCGGTTATTAATGTACCAGCATTTCACATTTTAAATGGCTCTTCTCGCGCTTACAATAAGCTGTGATCTTGAAACCTTAATCGATTAAATATGTTACCTATACAAATGTATTGCCGCCATTTCATTCCTCTACAACTATTTTTTTGTGGTGTTGGGATTTTTTTTTCCGTCAGTGTGTATATATATATATATATATGTATGTATATACTGGGATGTAAGGTCAGGTGATGCGTAACATCACAGCCTCTCCTTGACAAATGTCAGCCCCGCCTTCTCGTGGTGCATCCTGTTCCCACTAAAGGGGCTCTGACGACCGCAAATAGCGGTATAACTATACCATCGGGATCAGAGGAAATGCTATCCCACACTCACCAACCCGCTTGGCCAGCGTGGTGAGTTATGGCCAAACACCTCCAAAATGACTCTACAACTTAAATCTTGGCCCTCAGTCTCCGGCAGCTGGAATGTACCTGGCCAAGGCAGCGGCCAGTGCGACATGAAGGCAGAGGGTGCTAAGAATCCCCGGAGGACCGGACTAGGCTGCCATTTGATGCTGACCTTGGCTACCTACAACGGACGCTCCCTATCTTCTGATTCAAGGCTTCTTGAATTGGAAGAGGAACTACAAAGGATCAAGTGGGACATCGTCGGGCTGAGTGAGGTAAGGAGAAAAGAGAAGATCTCATTGAACTGAAAAGTGGACATCTCTTCTATTATCGTGGGACAGATACTGGCAGAACTAGTGGTGTTGGATTTATAATAAACAAGAAACTGAAGGATAAAGTGGTAGAAGTTGAAAGTTCCTCTGACAGAGCTGCACGACTCGTTATCCAACTATCGAGAAGATACCAGGCTCAGATTATTCAAACTTATGCACCCACCACAAGTCATCCTGAAGAAGAAATTGAAGAATTTTATGAGGAAATTCGTCATCTAAATAATAAAGGTAAGCAGCACTTGAAGATAATTATGGGAGATTTCAATGCAAAAATAGGGCACCGGCAACAGAATGAAACTTCAGTAGGTAAATTCGGTCACGGCAACAGAAACCAGCGTGGAAATACTCTCGTTGAGTTTGCAGAGGCAGAAGGATTTTTCATCTTGAATTCCTTTTTCAAGAAAAAGCTACACAGGAAATGGACATGGAGACATCCAATTGGGACGACAAGTGAAATTGATTTTATTATGTGTAACAAAAAATTCGTCATCGAAGACTGCAGTGTGCTAAACAAGTTCAACACAGGTAGTGACCATAGATTGGTGAGATGTAAGATGCACCTCAACACTAAACTGGAACGTGGCAAGCTCATAAGACAAACAAAATGTATTGACATAACCAACCTTAAAAAACACCATAATACTTTCAAGTTGGAACTGAAGAACAGATTCTCTGCTTTAGAAGGCCTAACATCGGAAGAAGTGGATATTTCGGAAGTTAACAGAAAAGTAACCAAAGCTCTTATGGAAACAGCAACAAAATTAGCTGGGTCTAAGAACAAGTTACATGTAAACAAATTATCAGGAAAAACCAAAATGTTGATGCAAAAAAGAAGACAGATGAGGACAACTAAAGAAGATGTGACTTCCAAAGTGGAATATATAGAGCTATGCAAGACAGCACGAAAAAGTATCACTGAAGACGTGAGGAAATTCAACTGTGAGCTAGTGAGGAAAGCAATTGAAAACAAGCAAAGCCTAAAGATAGCAAAGGGACATCTCAGTAAGGGAAGAAAACAGATTATGGCTCTGAGAAAAGAAGATGGTTCTATAACAAGAAATAGAGGCGAGAATTTTGACAAGAGTGAAAGATTTCTACTCCAAATTATATGAAAGGGATGATACATGTACTCCAGACATCATAGAAAGGTACCAGAGTTCTTCCAGTCCTCCCAGCAGAAGTTGCTCATGCAATCAAGAACATGAAGCGGGGAAAGCTCCAGGAGAAGATGGAATTACTATAGACATCATACAAGAAGCAAGTGGAGAAATTGAAACAGTACTCGCCCAAATTTTCACTCGATGCCTTAATGAAGGAAAATTCCTGAGGATTGGAACAACGCTACAATGATCCTGCTACATAAAAAAGGTGACATTGAGGATCTCAGGAACTACAGACCTATCAGCCTCCTATCAGTGGTTTATAAAATCTTCACTAAAGTTCTTTCACACCGCTTGAAGGTAACACTGGACATGGCTCAACCGAGAGAACAAGCTGGATTCAGGAGTGGCTACAGCACAATAGATCATATCCATGTACTGAGAGAACTAATTGAAAGAAGCGAGGGAATATGAACTTCCATTGTGCATGGCTTTTATCGATTATGAAAAAGCCTTTGATTCGGTGAAACCATCAGCAGTTACCACGGCTCTGAAATCCTGCGGTATTGAAGATGCATACATTAATATTATTAATAACATCTATGAAAATGCAAGTGCAAAGATTCGGCTGTTTGAAAATACAACACACATAAAAATTGGAAAGGGAGTGAGACAAGGTGACACCATATCTCGAAGCTCTTTAATGCCACATTGGAAAATGTCTTTCAATCACTGAACTGGGAAAACAAAGGGATAAAGATTAATGGAGATTATCTAACCCACCTTCGTTTTGCTGATGACGTAGTCATTTTTGCAACTACCCCATCAGAGCTGCAGAGTATGATCCAGGAACTTGCTGACAAGAGTAAAGAAGTGGGATTAAAAATGAACTTTCAGAAGACAAAAGTGATGTTCAATGCTTTTACAAGAAATGAAGATTTATCAATTGATGGAGAAAAACTGGAAATAACAGATACGTATGTTTATCTTGGACAGCAGATATCAAGTGAGGGTCACATTGATGAAGAAATTAATCGGCGTACAAAACTTGCCTGGAGAGCTTTTGGAAGAAACAGCATAATTTTCAAGAGCAATATGCCATTATGTCTTAAAAGAAAAGTGTTTGATCAATGCATCCTTCCAGTGCTTACGTATGGTGCAGAGACGTGGACCTTAACTAAAAGAGACATACAAAGGCTGCAGACAACTCAAAGAAGCATGGAGAGGTGCATGCTTGGTATAACCAGGAGAGATAAGAAGAGGAACTCGTGGATCCGAAAAATGACGAGAGTGGAAGACATCATGATCAGAGTTAAGTCCCTGAAATGGCAATGGGCTGGACATACTGCCAGAAGGACAGACCATAGATGGACAGCCGAAATTTTAGATTGGATTCCAAGGGACAGGAAAAGACCCAGAAAAAGACCACATGGGAGATGGGTGGATGAAATTCGTAAATATGCGGGAGTGACATGGAGGAGACTGGCACAAGACAGACCGTTGTGGAGGAAACTTGGGGAGACCTTCGTCCAGCAGTGGATTGATAATGGTTGACAATGATGATGATGATGATGTATATACTGTATATAGTGGAGTCATTTTGGAGGGGAATTGCAATGGGATGGACAGATGGGCAGCCGAAATTTTAGTCTGGATTCCAAGGAACAGGAAAAGACCCAGAAGACCACATGGGAGATGGGTGGATGAAGTTCGAAAGTATGCAGGAGTAACATGGAGAGAGGAGACTGGCACAAGACAGACCATTGTGGAAGAAACTTGGGGAGACCTTTATCCAGCAGTGGAATAATAATGGTTGACAATGATGATGATATCATCATCACAGAGGTGCCAACCTCTAGCAGAACGTATCAGTAATCAATAGGGGATTTTTAAGTAATGTTTCAGTAATGGAACACAAACTTTCTGTAATATTTTCAGTAATGTAAGATGCCATTTTTTTCCAAAGTTAAGGACAATATTATAGTATTGCTGTGTAACCTGTAATACTTGTATGAGGTTGCAACCTTCCGAGGAGCCTATCAGTAATCACCATACGAAGCCTCATCGTTAACGTGCAGAAAGGGTATTTCATGAGAAATTAATGCATGAAATGTGTAATAACCTTATATGTTTACACTATCCTGACAAAAAATTATGAAATTAAATTACAATATTGTACTTACCTCATGTTATTGCTGGCATAAAGACTCCCTTGTTGCTTGTTTTGCAGTGGTATATTCTTTTTCAGAAAACTTCTTTTTATAACACGGCTCCCCTGAGGAAACTGCTTTACTTTTCTGTACAAGAAGGGCACTTAATGTTTTGGTGCTCATTGTTGGGTGGAAGTATGTGAAGTTTTCCCTCATTATACTAAATATTCTTTCTGTAGAGGAATTGCTGTGAGGGATAGTTAATATTGCCAACATTAGTTTAGGCAATGCAGAATACTTGGGAAGGCCAGATGAATCCTTCATCTTAGATATTTCATTCCATGCCACATCTGCTCTAGGATATCCAGCTTCAACAATATCAGAGTCTGGGAACATAGCATGAAGCAAGGGACCACCATGATCACAGCTTGCTATAGGTAGGTTATGCTCCACAACGAATGTAGTAAACAGCAATTCAGCATTTATCACACTATTTTCATTCTTTTTTGCAAAAAAATAATTCTCCAAAGGCTTTGATTGAATCTTTAATTTTACATAATCCTCATATTTTTTTGACTGGATATGCCTTCGGTAATCATCTCGTCCTGCACGGGCTACTGATTACTCCCATATTAGAAGGCATGCAAGGAAACCTTTATTTTAGCATTTGTAACATTTTTCCATTTCCTAGCTCGAGATTTGGGAGAAAGATTCGGTTGTTCCTGGAGAAACCTCTTTGCATACTTATTTGTTTCAGAAACGATAATTCCAAGGATGAAATTGGTAAAAAACAAGTCAAAATAAGCAATAGGTGCTGTATCAGTTGCAGGAGCATGTTTGGGCCCCTGCATTTCATGATAATCAAAAAGATGCTGAGGTTGTTCATCACTTCCCTCTTTTACATCCTCCCATTCACTTTCAAAACTTTCATGATCTGAAGATTCACTATCAAGATCTTCACTTTATGAAGAAGATATTGTGTGCATGGCACGGTGGCTGGTTTTCTGGCTTGACGTTGCTTGGCCAATAATCACTCTCAGATGATTCAAAATCATCACTATCACTTGGCAAACTTTCACTCTCACTACAACAAGCCATTTCAAATAACCTTACAAAAAAATTTCACGCAATAGGAAAAAGCACGTCTGCTAGTCTGAGGAACAAGCTGTCAATAAAGTCATTCTCTGCTAACACGAGTTTGGAAAAAAAAAAGGAATAATGTGAAGAGCTTCTAGTAATAAAACACAGGACTCCCCCCCCCCAAGCAGCGAAAGTCCACAAGAAATATGAACACTCGGTCTATCGCGGTACCACACGTTGCGATGTGTTGCGCGTTATTGCACTTCGAACGGGGCTCAAAAAAGTGATTTCCGACAGTATGACGTCTTATAATTCACCAACAATGCCAAGTGAACAGCCTTGCCTCAACTGCAGTAGGAAAATTTTTTGGTAAAGTAGCCTTTCTCCCGTCACACGGAGAAAGTGCATGGGAAACCGATAGCAAGCGCAAACTCTTTCACGATACGACACTTACGGCCATGGAGGTAGGAATAAGAAGAGACACCTTAAGCGTAGATTTCTGAAGCTGATCTGTTGTAATATCCCTCTGCGTGTTTGGCTCCCTACAGAGCATTGGTTACCCTCGTGGTCATGTCTGCCATAGGAAAGCATTGAAAATTTGTGATTTTTAGAAGCTCATATTTTTTGTTAAAGTGGTTTACCAGCGTAGATTTTTTTTGTGTGTGTTTGACAGCATACTTCAGTGCACTCATAATTAGTTTCGATGGGATGTTCGTGGCATTTGGCTGTGCAAAAAAAATTAAAAAGAAAACACCTGGTATCACTTTCCACCTGTTAGTATCACTTTATTATTTTTTTCTAGGTATAAATTCTTAGGTTATTTGGGATTCAATCATTTATTGGAATTGATTGTGATAGTTACTGCATAATTTGCTGCGATTTTCTCATTTTTAGCTCATTATGTAGTTTTCTGAATTTGTGGCAAAGTTACGAAGTTGATATGTTTATGTACATAGATTGTAGGGAACTGTTTACGAAAGTTGTAGCAAATTTTTCGGGAATAGTGTAGGTTATGTAATCGGATTCATATTCATAACTTCACGTTTTAAATGTTGTTCAATATCACTATAGCATAAAGATAATCTTCTTTGAATTATTATCAACACACCTAGAATCATGACTGTGTTCATTTCCAAGAACTTCACATCACATTGACAATGATAGGGGTTAGGAATTAGCTGCATATACCAAAAGTTCATCTGTCTGTTTTTTTCTGTTTGTTTGTTGTTGTTTTTTTCCTGTTTTAAGGCTTGGTAAATATACTAGATTGTAGAATTGATCGTAGCCAACGAAAAATACTCATTATAAAGTAATAGCCAAGGTGTGTTGGATAAGATCAGTTAAATAATAGCATTGGAGCTCCTTTAATGAAAATTAAATTTCACAGTACATATACAGATTTTCTGGAGTAGCAGAGTGCATTAAAACAGTGACTTTTGCATGTCAGTCACTGCACTCACAGTTTCTTGGAATTATGTGACAGTGAAAAGCATCACTGTTAATATCTTCTAATCGACAACAGAGCTATTTTGTATATGAAACAAAAAGTTATGTTGACACTAAAAACAGTGGATGAAAAGGTGAAACACAAAGTGGGCACAGATATTTAAAATATTAAAAAAGAATGGAAGTAAGAGACAAATGAACAAGGAAACACTTGTGAAGTGACCCAACAGGAGTGTTTTACGGTGAAGTTTTATGCTTCTGGCTCCAATAGAGCTATAATAACTTTGTAAACATTTTTTTGAGCATTATGATTTTGTATGTAAATATATATTGAACAGTATAAAAAACCTCTCAACATTCTGTACATCCCACCAACCTCCAAGTATCTGCTGAAATTCTCAAAAATCATGTTTCTAACTTTTCTCACAGTTTATGAAATGCATTCGTATAAAGTCTTTCAATTGTTAAAATTGACTCAAGGTACTGTTTATATTTCAGTTTTTTTTTTTTATGTATGCACAGAACCTTTCTTCCATTTCAACAAATGCTTATGAGTTTTGAATTATATTTATATACAGGTTTCCAAGCAATGAAGAACAAAGAGCTGCATGGATACAAGCCATATGAAGAAAACACTGGAAAACTTCAAAGTTCTGCAGAATTTGTTCAGAACATTTTGAAGAACATATGTTTCAGAGAAAATCACAAAAGGTGTGTTTGAAAGAAATGCCATTCCAACTATATTCAAAGCATTTCCAAGTTATCTGAAACAGTTATGAAATATTTTTTTAAAAATAAGAAAATCTTTAATGCTAGAATTACTAGTCATACAGTTAACTCCTTTTCAATTACAGATTATATTGTTACTAATAAATGTCATGATGAAAATAAAGAGTGCATATTATTTTCAATGAGCATTAAATCATGCTAATTTTATAGTTAGATATTTACTGTAGTTTATTTGCTTACCATTCATGTTCTAATTAGCTCAATGTAATTAGGCTGTATTATTTTGTATGCCAGTGCCACGTCACTTATGGGGAGTTTGTGGCAAGGCACACTATGGTCATGTGGGGAATGAAAATGTGTAATGTGAGGCAAAATGTTAATAAGGTGAAGACTAATATACTTAGGTGGTTTGGACACATTGCAAGAATGAGTGATGAGGTGCTGACTCAGAGAATTTTTTCAGCCCAAGTGGCAGGAAAGAAAGGTAGATGAATGCCAAGGAAATCGTGGGAGGACCAGATTCAGGAATGTCTGCTTAAGAAAAAGATGAGTATTAAGTACAAAAAGTCCTATATGTGACATGATGAAGCTCAAGCAGCGTGCCGAGATCATTGTAAATAGATAAATTTGATACACCAACAGTAAGTAAATTCTAGTTCCATCAGTTAAATGTTTACTTGCCAGATGGTTTTTCTTTCAGGAGATGATAACCTCTGAATCTCAGAGAATAGCTTAATGATATGTATGCATGCAAATCTCTTGTACCCAATGCTTTGGTAGTTGTTACAGATTTCCTGTATTTTATGTCTTTATTTTATATTCTGTGGTTTCCTCCTTGTAGTGCATCCATACTTCCCCCACCCTTCTTTTTTTTTTTTAGTCTTCCCATCATAACTGAAAAACTAAGTCTTTCAAAGAGGACAGACACATGTACTTACTGAGGCACACATATGTGAAGAACAACATTTTGCTACAGCTAATGGTCACTGAAGATGAGATTTGACTATTTGAGAGAAGTGTTTTGTAGTGGATTTACATATAAATTTTCCCTGCAAACATTTCTTTTTAATAGTATGAATTGCAGCAGTAAGCAGATTTGAAGTTCCAGCTACAAATACTGTGGGTATTTTTCTTTTTTCTTTTCTTGCAAACATTTTTAACTTCTGCAGGAAGTTTTACATTTGTGTTGGCATCATACGTGCCGACTACGGGGGTGTAAAGGTTAATCTCGCCCCTCCAATAATTTTGCAAGGGGGTAGTACCCACTCAATATTTTGTGTCCTGTTTAATTAAATAATCACTTTGGCCTCATAGAATGGACCAACATCCACCTAATGAGGCCAAAGCGATTTATTTTTGAACAGTTAATAAATAACAAAATAAACTTTTCTCATATTCAACATTGCTCATTTGTAAGAAACTGGATTGCCAGCCCTGTATTGTGTTTGACATGGTCTCGTGATATGTGTTAAATGGTTAAAACAATTATCAAAAATAAAATAAATAAAAATACATAAACTATAATCTCTAGTGCCTTTATTTATCTAAGTGTATTTATTTTTTACGATTCTTGTCCTTTGTTTGAGTAACCCAGCTAATTTCTCATTTTTTTTATAAACATTTAGAAATAAAATCTCTCTGGATATTTTTGTTAAATCACAGGCTAAATTTCCTTTTTAAAATATTAATATTCACCAAAATAATATTTATGCTTCCCTGTTCATTTCATGATGAGCAGTTACAAATTTTGTGTTTCAAAATATATGTCAAAGCTCGTAGTTTATCTTTCAGCTCTTTCTTTTTTTCTTCCTGACAATGGAAGAGATGTGCCCCTCCCATGTATATGTTCACCTGCCCCCCAATAATTATGTACATTGCATTTCATGAAGGGGAAGTCACATTGAAAGTGGGAAAATCACAGAAGTTAACTCTATAGACTGGTATGTGACTTCCCATTTTGTTTATTGAATTGTGACAAATATTTTCTACATACTATATGCGAAAATAGGGCAACTGCAACAGAACAAAACTTCAGAAGGTAAATTCGGTCACAGTAACAGAAACCAACATGGAAATACTCTCGTAGAATTTGCAGAGGCAGAAGGGTTTTTCATCATGAACTCCTTTTTCAAGAAAAAGATGCAAAGGAAATGGACATGGGGCATCCCAATGAATTGACAAGTGAAATTGATTTTATTATATGTAACAAGAAATTTGTCATGGAAGACAGCAGTGTGCTAAACAAGTTCAACACAGGTAGTGACCATAGAATGTGAGATGTAAGATGCACCTCAACACTAAACTCGAACGTGGCAAGGTCATAAAACAAACAAAATGTAATGACATGGCAAACCTTAAAAAGCATCATAATACCTCCCAATTGAAACTGAGGAACAGATTCACCACACTAGAAGATCTAACATCAGAAGTGGACATCTCTGAAAGTAACAGAAAACTAACCAAGGCTCTTATGGAAACAGCAACAAAAATAAGTGGTACTAAGAACAAGTTGCATATGAAGAAAATATCAGGAAAAACAAAAATGCTGATGCAAAAGAGAAGGGAGAAGAGGACACATAAAGATGTCACTTCCAAAGTGGAATATATAGAGCTATGCAGACAGTACGAAAAAGTATCACTGAAGATGTAAGGAAATTCAACTGTGAGCTACTAAGAAAAGCAACTGAAAGCAACCAAAGCCTGAAGAGAGCAAAGGAACATCTTGGCAGGGGAAGAAAACAGATTATGGCACTGAGAAAAGAAAATGGTTCCGTAACAAAAAATAGAGGTGAAATTTTGACAAGAGTGAAAGATTTCTACTCAAAACTACATGAAATAGATGATACATCTACTCTAAACAATATGAAAGGTAACAGTAACAAAGTCCCTCCAATCCTCCCAGCAGAAGTTACATGTGCAATTAAGAACATCATGAAATGGGAAAAAGTTCCAGGAGAAGATGGAATTACTGTGGACATTATACAATAAACAAGTGGAGAAATTGAAACAAGACTCACCCAAGTTTTCACTAGATGTCTCAATGAAGGGAAGATTCCTGAGGATTAGAACAATGCTACAATGATCCTACTACATAAAAAAAAAAAAAACAGGTGACATTAAGGATCTCAGGAACTACAGGCCCATCAGCCTCCTATCAACGGTTTATAAAATCCTCACTAAGGTTCTTTCACATAGCTTGAAGGTAACACTGGACATGGCTCAACCAAGAGAACAAGGTGGATTCGAGTGGCTACAGCACTATAGTTCATATGCATGTGCTGAAAGAATTGATTGAAACAACATGGGAATATGAACTCCCTTTATGTATGGCTTTTATTGATTACTAAAAGGCCTTTGATTACGTGAAACCATTAGCAGTTACAATGGCTTTGAAATCCTGCAGTATTGAAGACACATACATTAGCTTTATTAGTAAAATCTATGAAAATGCAAGTGCAAAGGTTTGATTATTTGAGGATACAGCCCCAATAAAAATTGGAAAGGGAGTGAGACAAGGTGACACCCATATTTCCCAAACTCTTTAATGCGACTTTGCAAAATGTTTTTCAATCATTCAACTGGGAAAACAAAGGGATAAAGATTAATGGATATTATTTAACTTACCTCCATTTTGCTGATGATGTAGTCATTTTTGCAACTGCACCTTCAGAACTGCCGAGTATGATCCAGGAACTTGCTGAAAAGAGTGAAGAAGTGGGATTAAAAATGAACTTTCAGAAAACAAAACTGATGTACAATGCTTGTACAAGAAATGAAGAATTATCTATTGATGAGGAAAAGGTGGAGATAACCAATACCTACATTTACCTTGAACAGTGGATATCAAGCAAAAGTCACATTGATGAAGAAATTAATCGACACATAAAACTTGGTTGGAGAGCTTTTAGAAGAAACAGTACAATTTTTAAGAGCAACATGCCACTATGTCTTAAAAGAAAAATGTTTAGTCAATGCATCCTTCCAGTGTTTATGTACAAAGCTGAGATGTGGACCTTGACTAAAAAAGACATACAAAGACTGCAGACAACTAAAAGAAGCCTAGAGGGATGCATGCTTAATGTAACCAGGAGAGATAAGAGGAACTCGTGGATGAAGAAAATGACAAGAGAGGAAGACATCAGGATCAGAATAAAATCCCTGAAATGGCAATGAGCTGGACAAGTTGCCAGAAGAACGGACCACCAATGGACAACTGAAATTCTAGACTGGATTCCAAGGGACAGGAAAAGACCAAGAAGATGACCACATGGGAGATGGGTGGATGAAATCTGAAAGCATGCGGAAGTGACATGGAGGAGACTAGGGCAAGACAAACTGTTGTAGAAGAAACTTGGGATGATCTTCATCCAGCAGTGGATTGATAATGGTCGACGTGGTGATGATGATGATGATGGTGTGTATGTGTGCGCATGCATGCATGTACACTGTATATATACATCGATGAGCCATTACATTATGGCCACCACCAGCCTAGAAAAATGAGTGCACCTGGAGACCGAACGGTGGCACAGGTGAAGTGCACAGAGCAGTATATACACAACCCGAGGACCAGTTTTCAGTTAGTAGAGCGTTTGGAGTCAGAGTGGGAAAAGCTGCCGATTTATGGCATGGCACCTCTAAACTACAATCTCTGGAACGGCACAGCTTGTGGGTTGTTCACATGCAACTGTAGTGAGTACGTACTAAAAGTGGTACAGAGATGGCTAAATGAAGAACTGTTGTCCAGCCGTGTGTTGTTTGCAGCTCATTAATGCCAGAGGGGAACGGAGACTGCTGCGCATTGTTCACAGCGACCACAGAGTGACAAATCACCCACAGCTACAATAGTGGTGATCAGGGCAATGAGTCACAACACACAGTTCATTGCAGCCTTCTGCCCATGGGTGTAGCCGAAGACCTAGCTAGGTCCCTGTGCTCACTGCACGCCATCGCCAACTACACATGAAATGGGCCCAAGATCATCAAGATTGGACCGTGGATGATTGGAAGAAAGTGGCCTGGTCTGACAAATCAAGATTTCTGGTGCATCATGTAGATGGCCGAGTGCGGATACACCAATTACCAACAAAGGCTATGGCACCTGGATGCACTGCTGGGCAGAAACAGGCAGCGACAGCAGTGTTATGCTGTGGGCGATGTTTTCTTGGGACACTTTAGGCCCCATTATCCCAATAACACAATCCCTGACAGCTGCCAGGTATCTGAACATTGTTGCGGACCATGTTCAGGCATTCATGGCAACTGTATTCCCAGTTGGCGATGGCCATTACCAACAGGATAATGTGCCATGCCACACTGCCAGAATCGTCAAGGAGTGGTTCGGGGAACATTCTGAGGACTTTCTGTTAATGCCCTGGCTTCCAAATTCATCTGACATGAACACAATGGAACATTTGAGGTTCGACTTGGAAAAGCGGTTTTGCACTAGATCACCACCACCCCGAAATGTACGGGAACTGGAGGACCTGCCATTGACATTATGGTACAAGATATCCCAAGATACCTGTAGGTCATTCCATACTATTTCAACAAATTTCTTTTAAATTGGTTGCTGACCCATTTTTTATTTATTTTTTCATTTTTGCACAGTTGTTTATACATCTTTAGAGTTCAAAACAAATGTTATATAAAAAAAAAAGTTCCTGACCGTTTGGTAGGGAGGTCCATAGATAGCGATTGGAACACCTCCATTTTTTGGAGTTGCAAGCATTTATGCAAAATGCTGTAACTTTCCCCCTAATTTAACTAATTCAAAAATTCAAAAAACTACTTTACTCAGAATAAAATGCTGATTATTTTGGTTTATCCTTTTTTATTATCTGAGATGTTTTGGAAATTTTATTGGTGGTCAAGTTGACTATTGAAATTTGAATTTTTCAATTTCCGAGTCAAATTTTCACCAGAAAGGAGTCAAAACACTCAAACCAATTTTATTGTGCAAGAATTATGGTAACAGTAGATTGTATCTAGGGTGAGAAAACTGCAGTGTTTTAAGCCCTTCCAAGATTTTTTCACTGATGAAAATGGGAAATTTTGAAATTTTTAGCTTCTTCAGTAAGTATATCTCCAGGGGGGTATACAGTAAAAATCTAAATTTTATACCACAGTGACTTCTATTTGGTAACAACATTATACCAAAATTTGATCACTTTGTTTTGCTTATTAAAAAAAATATTTGAGCTTAAATTTATGAAAAAATCCACATTTTTCCATTTGTTTTGAAGGGCAATTTATTACCTTTTTATTACAATTTATTAAATAACCATAGATCTAATTGAATATTGCAGACTGCACATTGAAAGAAAAATACATTCCAGTGGTAAAATTATGGTGTAAAGGTTTAACTAGTTTGAGGAGTGTGTGTGTGTGGTGTGGGGTAGTATTGTTTATTTTATACTTGTTCTAATTAAAACCATTTGAAAGTGCTAAAGATGGAGAAAGTATGTTAAATACACTACAATAGTGCTGCATTTTATGCGGGGGTTACGGTCTCGACGAGACCGTATAAAGCTGAAACCATGTGTATTCAAAACCAATAATAAAACTACATACAATAAATCACTTTACACTTCACTCACTTTCTTTTGTTATATATGTACTGTGTTATTTGCTTACATGTATCTATTACAGTATAATGTGTATTTTACAAAGAACAATGTATACGTACTTCTGTAATGGTTATAGTTAAAATATGAGATAGCATGATGCAAATCCTTATGCATACCTACAGAATCGTTGCCTTCACTATGTAACACACTGCAGGGTCGTCAACGCTGATGCATTAAGTGCAATAGTTGGGGACTCTGGGCGGAGCAATGGGGAGCCAGCAGAAGGAGCTTTTTTCTAGAAAAACATCATTATCGGCAACTGTTGCCGCTGCATCTTTAGCTGCTGAAAAATCTCATTATACAGCATCAAAGAGTCCGCAATACTTTGGTTTATTTTAAGGCTACCTTCCATAGAGGGATCATAGTTAGAAATGAAATCTTTCAAGTGCTTTGCTGCTTGGAAATTTTCGGCAAAGCTTGTGCAGATTACCGCTGGCAGTCATCTTGTTCGTTGGCATCATCATCTTTGTCCGAGGAAGTTTTCACAAGTTCTTCTAACTCTTCATTTGTCAATGGCTCTTGATGTCCATCAATCAAATCTGTCATTTCTTCCTCCAGAATATCGACAAAGCCTTCACCCCCAATCTGCTTGACCATCTGAGTAATATGTTTTGCTTCCTCATTGATGGTAAGAAAACCTTTAAAATCATTGACACAGTCACAACACAGGTGCTGCCAGCATGCATTGATTGATTCTGGCTTGATTGCATCTACTTCTTCCTTAATGTAAAGGATGCAGTCCGCGATGCTAAAAGACTTCCAGCATGCTATCACATCTACAGCAAGGGAAACCAAACCTAAGACTAAAATTACTGACCATTTTGATTACAAAAACTGACTTTACTGATTTGGACATAAAAAAAAAAAAAAAAAAAAAACAGACTAAATACTGACTCAAATTTCTCATTAGGAAAGAAGGGTCAAAAGTTTTTTTTTTTTTTTAATCTGGCCTCCACCATCCCCATAGCCAGCCAACTCACACCTATTTATTGTTTTAATTGTAATCAGCATATAAAACTATTACAAAATTACATATAATAATAATAATAATAATAAATAGTCAGGAAAATCATTGCACTTTATTATAATAATACTGACATGCTCCTATTCAGCACAAATATACCTAAAACTAGAAAAAGCTTTAAAGTGCAGATGTACAGTACCATTTTCAGAATAATACAAACAAAATGTTTACAACTTTGAATTTTTAAATGTAATGTGAATGTGGAAAATCATCTAGCTTTCTTTACAAAATTAGGTCATTAAGTCTCACTTTGTTTTTGCTTCTTTGAAAAAAATGTTATTGTAACACTGCTTTTTCGCTTAGCAACTGCTTTCTTTACCTTTTCTATGTCTTCAATTTTCTTCACTTCTTGTTCCCTAACTTTCATAGCACTCTCCAACATTGCTTGGGCCACACTTATTCCCACCAAGTCCTTTTTATTTATTGCTTCTTTTAAGCACTTGTTTGCATCATCCAGTAATCTGTCAACAGTCAATCTTTTCTCCTTTTCTTCCTCTTTCATTTTTTTTAGTGCCTGTTCACCGTGTTCAATATTTACTTTTTCTTTTTCAAACTTACTGTTCATACTTGCTTGCAACAATTTTTCTTTTTCCTGTTCTTCTTGTTTCCTCAGTTTTTCCTCAGCCACTCTCTTCTGATCTTCACAGTACTGCTTGTATCTGACATGAGCTGTGCGTGCCAATTGAAGAAGTTTCTGAGTGATAATTACAAAGTGAGCCTTCCCTCAAACACATTCACCACAGCATCTCTTACAGTCAAATAAGCATCCAATGTTCTTTCACACATATTTGTGGTGTCTTCATTCAAGATGTTCCCCGACAATGAGAATCCCCTTTCTACATCCGTATTGCCTTGCGAAAGTGCAAGTGCAGCCTTCACAATTTTCGTAACAGTAGGGTATTTCTTTTCTCCAGGGGTATATGTCTTCTCAAAAAACTGACTCCAGTAAACGTCCACTGGGTTCTTGTCACTACCTGATTTTTCTTCTTCTAACGTCAATAGTTTCCATTCATCAACTAGTGCATGTTCACTGTACTCAATTGGAAGAACTGCAGCTAATTTCACTATGTTTTTGAATGATCCTTCTTTCACCCTCTTTGCAAGATACAAACATCGAAGATACACAACACAGGTTTATCCAAAGAAGACTTTTCCAAAATATGTGTACAAGCAGACACATAATGCTTTCTAGCTTTCATGGAAATATAGCATTTTTCTTGTGCGCTTAGCTTCTTGAGATATTCACTTTCTCTAGTATCGAACACTATCTTTTTCAATGGCAAGTAGTACTTATCACAAAATGCTTCCAGACTCAATGGAGCAGCACTAACACAAAATCAATTCATGAGTGTTCTGACGAGGTTTGTGAGCTCATTATAGATTAGATGCATTAAAGGATCTCTCTTCTGAAGGAAACCAGTGAATCTTGAACATGTATGAGCACTTGCCCAAGCAAACATAATTTCTGCTTGGGTAGTTTTGTCTTTTAATAGTTTAACAATATTCTTGTATTTCAAAGAACTCATCAACTTGCTTTTGTGCTGGGGTATGAACTGAAGAAAGTATTTTTCAACAGTTGACCATTGTTCTAAAAGTCTCTCTCCAGCTGGTTCTAATGTCAGCCATCTAGAAGAAACATGTTTCATAAACCTATGACCCGTAAGTTTCATATCTGATTGTATTTTTTCAAAATCTTCCCAACGAGATGTTTGGCCATCAAAAAAATTATAGAGAAACAAGATCATGTTCGAAGCATTTTCGCCAAAGTTTTGTAATCCTTTTTGGAATGCATTATGGATGATGTGTATGTTACATGTGCCAACATCAATCAACTGTTTTCTTCCTAACCGGATCAGAGAATCATTCATAAGACGATTCACAGTTTTGTTAACATTGGGTCCATCACAACCTAGCATCAATAGCTTTGAACGAGAAAACTGGGCATTATCCAAGGCTTCATTTAACTTGGAGTAAATATCACTAGCAGTGGCTTTACCAATGAAGAAAGTCTGTAGATGTTGTGTCATCATCATTTGTTTGGAATCAGACTAGTATTTAACTACAGTTTGAAGCTCTTTCTTTGAAGCTGCATTCAAAGTTTCATCAAAACAAAGAGAGAAATGTGCTTCTCCAATATCATCCACCAACTGCTTTTTAAAATATGGAGCTAAAGCATCACATACTAAATATCTTGCCTTTGTCCTTGAAAGGGTGAACTCAGAAGGGACACTTCCAGGAAACACTGCCTCAAAGGTTTCTTTGACATCTTCACAAGCTGACTGAACAGCAAAGTTCCCTCCAATCATTTTCAAACACCAGATTAACTCTGCCCTTGAAGCAGCTTGTCTAGCAGAATAAAGCTGAATTGATGGTGTAGCTCCGGGAGATGAAATTACACCATCACTGTTACATCCAGGACAGGCTGAAGACAATTGTAGTTGTGAAGAACTCAGTTTCACTTTACATTGTTCTCTGTGCTTCCGAGTAGAAGCATGCTGCTCTATAGCACTAAAGCCCCAAGAAACTGAAAATGTTTGTGTGCGCAACATACAAAAAACTTCACTGTCACTTTTTTTCTGTCTCCATTCAGAAACCATGAAACCATTGCTGTCCTTTTTTTGGAACCATTCTGATTATACAGTACATTTTCCCATACTTTTGTCTAAGTAATCCAGTTAATCAAAAAATGTATGATTTTATAAAGACAGCTGCATTACCTGAAACAACAAATAAAAAAAAATTAGGATTACTATTCATTACAGTATGAAGTGAAGAAAAAACACATATGCACACACAACTATTCCCCTATATATATATCATCATCATCATCATTGTCAACCATTATCAATCCACTGCTGGACGAAGGTCTCCCCAAGTTTCCTCCACAACGGTCTGTCTTGTGCCAGTCTCCTCCATGTCACTCCTGCATACTTTCGAATTTCATCCACCCATCTCCCATGTGGTCTTCTTCTGGGTCTTTTCCTGTCCCTTGGAATCCAATCTAAAATTTCGGCTTTCCATCGATGGTCTGTCCTTCTGGCAGTATGTCCAGCCCATTGCCATTTCAGGGATTTAACTCTGATCATGATGTCTTCCACTCTTGTCATTTTTCAGATCCACGAGTTCCTCTTCTTATCTCTCCTGGTTACACCAAGCATGCACCTCTCCATGCCTCTTTGAGTTCTCTGCAGCCTTTGTATGTCTCTTTTAGTTAAGGTCCACGTCTCTGCACCATATGTAAGCACTGGAAGGATGCATTGATCAAACACTTTTCTTTTAAGACATAATGGCATATTGCTCTTGAAAATTATGCTGTTTCTTCCAAAAGCTCTCCAGGCAAGTTTTATACGCCGATTAATTTCTTCATCAATGTGACCCTCACTTGATATCTGCTGTCCAAGATAAACGTACGTGTCTGTTATCACCAGCTTTTCTCCATCAATTGATAAATCTTCATTTTTTGTAAAAGCATTGAACATCACTTTTGTCTTCTGAAAGTTCATTTTTAATCCCACTTCTTTACTCTTGTCAGCAAGTTCCTGGATCATACTCTGCAGCTCTGATGGGGTAGTTCCAAAAATGACTAAGTCATCAGCAAAACGAAGGTGGGTTAGATAATCTCCATTAATCTTTATCCCTTTGTTTTCCTAGTTCAGTGATTGAAAGACATTTTCCAATGTGGCATTAAAGAGCTTCAGAGATATGGTGTCACCTTGTCTCACTCCTTTTCCAATTTTTATGTGTGTTGTATGTTCAAACAGCCGAATCTTTGCACTTGCATTTTCATAGATATTATTAATAATATTAATGTATGCATCTTCAATACCGCAGGATTTCAGAGCCACTGTAACTGCTGATGGTTTCACCGAATCGAAGGCTTTTTCATAATCGATAAAAGCCATGCACAATGGAAGTTCATATTCCCTCGCTCTTTCAATTAGTTCTCTCAGTACGTGGATATGATCTACTGTGCTGTAGCCACTCCTGAATCCAGCTTGTTCTCTTGGTTGAGCCATGTCCAGTGTCACCTTCAAGCGGTGTGAAAGAACTTTAGTGAAGATTTTATAAACCACTGAGAGGAGGCTGATAGGTCTGTAGTTCCTGAGATCCTCAATGTCACCTTTTTTATGTAGCAAGATCATTGTAGCATTGTTCCAATCCTCAGGAATCTTCCCTTCATTAAGGCATCGAGTGAAAATTTGGGCGAGTACTGTTTCGATTTCTCCACTTGCTTCTTGTATGATGTCTACAGTAATTCCATCTTCTCCTGGAGCTTTTCCCTGCTTCATGTTCTTGATTGCATGTGCAACTTCTCTGCTGGGAGGACTGGAAGAACTCTGGTACTGGTACCTTTCATGATGTCTGGAGTACATGTATCATCCCTTTCATATAATTTGGAGTAGAAATCTTTCACTCTTGTCAAAATTTCGCCTCTATTTCTTGTTACAGAACCATCTTCTTTTCTCAGTGCCATAATCTGTTTTCTTCCCTTACTGAGATGTTCCTTTGCTATCTTTAGGCTTTGGTTGTTTTCAATTGCTTTCCTTACTAGTTCACAGTTGAATTTCCTTAGGTCTTCAGTGATACTTTTTCGTACTGTCTTACATAGCTCTATATATTCCACTTTGGAAGTCACATCTTCTTTAGTTGTCCTCATCTCTCTTCTTTTTTGCATCAACATTTTGGTTTTTCCTGATAATTTGTTCACATGCAATTTGTTCTTAGACCCAGCTAATTTTGTTGCTGTTTCCATAAGAGCTTTGGCTACTTTTCTGTTAACTTCAGAAATATCCACTTCTTCCGATGTTAGGCCTTCTAAAGCAGAGAATCTGTTCTTCAGTTCCAACTTGAAGGTATTATGGTGTTTTATAAGGTTGGTTATGTCAATACATTTTGTTTGTCTTATGAGCTTGCCATGTTCGAGTTTAGTGTTGAGGTGCATCTTACATCTCACCAATCTATGGTCACTACCTGTGTTGAACTTGTTTAGCACACTGCAGTCTTCTATGAAGAATTTTTTGTTACACATAATAAAATCAATTTCACTTGTCGTCCCATTTGGATGTTTCCATGTCCATTTCCTATGTGGCTTTTTCTTGAAAAAGGAGTTCAAGATGAAAAACCCTTCTGCCTCTGCAAACTCTACGAGAGTATTTCCACGCTGGTTTCTGGTGCCGTGACCGAATTTACCTACTGAAATTTCATTCTGTTGCCGTTGCCTTATTTTTGCAATGAAATCTCCCATAATTATCTTCAAGTGCTGCTTACCTTTATTATTTAGATGACGAATTTCCTCATAAAATTCTTCAATTTCTTCTTCAGGATGACTTGTGGTGGGTGCATAAGTTTGAATAATCTGAGCCTTGTATCTTCTCGAGCGTTGGATAACGAGTCGTGCAGCTCTGTCAGAGGAACTTTCAACTTCTACCACTTTATCCTTCAGTTTCTTGTTTATTATAAATCCAACACCACTAGTTCAACCAGTATCAGTCCGACGATAGTAGAAGAGATGTCCACTTTTCAGTTCAATGAGATCTTCTCCTTTTCTCCTTACCTCACTTAGCCCGACGATGTCCCACTTGATCCTTTGTATTTCCTTTTCAAATTCAAGAAGCCTTGAATCAGAAGATAGGGAGCGTTCATTATACGTAGCCAAGGTTAGCATCAGATGGCAGCCTAGTTCGGTCCTCCGATGATTCTTAGCACCCTCTGCCTTCATGTCGCACTGGCCGTTGCCTTGGCCAGGTACATTGCACCTGCCAGAAACTGAGGGCCAAGATTTAAGTTGTGGAGTAATTTTGGAGGGGTTTGGCCATAACTCACCATGCTGGCCAAGCGGGTTGGTGAGTGTGGGATAGCATTTTCTCTAACAGCGGAACGAGCAGGCAGAACGGGCCGAAAGACCACTCAGGAGATAGACTAGGGTCCGGTACGGTAGGGCATGCGCATATATGCAGCATAGCATAGAGGGATTGGGGGGGGGGGGGGGATCGGAAGGGTATAAATCACATGGGCGGTGTACACTCAGCAATTCGGTGAAAGCTATTGCACGGTGTACATCGGTTTGAACGACGTCGAGTTGCTGCCACCGTATGATATGGCCAACAGGCAATCCAGTAGACGACATCTGGATGACTTTACCCAAGGTCGCGTCATTAGGAAGTTGGAAGAAGGTCGAAGTGTGACTAGTGTGACCGAGGAGTTCGGGATCGCTCACAGCATCGTTTCACGAGCTTGGAGAGCATTTCAAATGACAAGAACAGCAGTCCGAGAGTTTAGCAGTGGTCGCCCACGAGCAACCACGGCAGCAGACAACTGGTATATTGTCCTACAAGCAAGAAGAGACAGATGGCAGACAGCGGGAGAAATCGCAAGGCAAATGCAACAGACAACTGGACGTCCGTTATCACGTTTTACCGTCGCCAGGAGGCTGCACAAAGGATGTCTATTTGTATGACGACCAGTACAGTGTGTGCCATTAACGCCTGCTCATCAGAGACGGCGGTTTCTGTGGTGTCAGGAACACAAGAACTGGACACATCAGCAATGGGTCAAGTTCTCTTTATGGATGAGAGCCGATTTAGGTCTGACGAGCAATTTTGGACGTATACACATCTGGAGAGAGCAGGGAACACACAATCACACCTCCAACATCATCGAAAGGGACCGGTTTGGAGGTGGCGGAGTTCTTGTTTGGGGTGGTATCTTGCTTGGTAGCCGTACTGACCTCCACATCTTCCAAGCAGGTTCAGTCACTGGTGTCCGCTATTGTACCGAGGTTCTCCAGCTTCACGTGCGTCTGTTTAGAGGTGCTGTGGGTCCTGAGTTCCTCTACATGGACGACAACGCTACACCTCATCGTACAGTGGCTGTCGCAGAGCTGTTAGAGAGTAAAGATATTCAATGCATGGATTGGCCCGCAAGGTCTCCAGACCTAAATCCAATCGAACACATGTGGGACCTTCTCGGGAGACGCTTGGCAGCACATCACCAGCCGCCAGCAACGATTCCGCAGCTGCGATTGGTGCTACAAGAGGAATGGGCCGCAATGCCTCAACAACTCCTTGACAACCTCATCCTAAACATGGACAGATGTTGTGAATCCTGCAACGCAGTCAGGGGTGATCATATCCCCTACAAAAGACTGGATTTTTCTTGGCAGCCACCTGTCACATGGACGTTTCTGTCTTCAGTCCAGTTGTGCTCGAAGCTACTTTTTCAATAAAGTGTCTTTGTATCCTTTGGATTCCCTGTTTGGATGGTTTTGCTCACTTATCCCATATTCTTACATCTTGGGTATTTTATGGTATGATTTGAGTCGATGTGAAGCAGTTCTGCAAAACGTTACATTCGAAAAACCATCTCGTCCTTAATTTTTGCACGCCAGTGTATAACTGGCTGCCACTGACTGGAAGGGGAGGGGAGAAGTCTGGTTGCCAATGGCAACGAGAGGCGCCATCCATCCTGTAAACACGGGGGAAGTTTTGTTGTTAGTACATACATACGTTTGTTGTTAGTATGCATACGTTTGTTGTTACTATGTTGTTAGTATCTCCTAATTTATGTGCGAAAACTGAACCGTCTTCTCCATTATCAGTGCATTAGATTACTTCAGTAAAGCTTGCATTTCTTATATATTTCTTACGTCGTTTTTCAAGCTCCAATTTACTTTCGTAGCTCCATTTCCTGAGTGATATGAATCTCGCAGTGGAGCTTACTGCATATAATTGAATATGCATAAAATAAATTAGCATAAAATGCAGCACCACCGTACAATTTATAACTGTTAAAGCTGCTGAGTTGTTGGAACGAAAGTCTTGCCACAACCTGCACAATCTTGAATGTCAGTGCAAGAACAAGCATGTTCCAACTTGCTGTTACAGGCAAGTGTGAGCCCTCACTACATTCTCTGTCAGTTGGCTACAGACTGTGGTATAGTGTATACATGTGATGAAGTGAAGTTAAAGATGATGTGTTCTGTGGGAGTTAAAGTGAATGAGGATTGTCATAAGACTTCTTATGGGCCTATGTCATGTATATTAAAGGATTTCAGTGAATTTAGCGATGAGGAAAAAACTGTCCTGAACTTAAGATTAGGAGACTTTGCAACTATTTGCCAGTATCATGAGAAGTATCTGGTCTAATTAATACCATCACCTGTATGGAAAGAACTGTTCAAATCCTTTCAGGTGTCATAAAAAAGTTATAACAAAAGGTCTTACTGAAATATCTTTAGATGTTGCCCAAAGCCATCCAGACTTAGGATTAGTTCCAGGTAAAAGTTTATGTATTTCTTGTTTTAAAATAATCTACAGTTTTAATGAAAATGAAACCAACGATGAGATATTTTGCCCAGTGTATGAGGCAGTAATAACATTAATGTTGCATGTGAGGCTTTAGGGCTTTCACCTGTTAAGATTAAGAGGCTCAGCAGTAAAAAAAGACCCTCAGCTATAGAAAAAAAAAAAGATTTTAACTATCTCTCAATTAGATATTGAAAGATAGTTAAAATTGTCCTTCAAAACAAATGGAAAAACATGGATTTTTTTCACAACTTTAAGCTCAAATATTTTCGTTATTAAGCAAAACAAAGTGATCAAATTTTGGTATGATGGTGTTACCGAATAGAAGTCATCGTGGTATAAAATTCAGATTTGTACTGTGTACCCCACTGGATATATATAGTTACTGAAAAAACTAAATATTTCAAAATTTCCCATTTTCATCAGTAAAAAAATCTTGGAAGGGCTCAAAACACTGCAGTTTTCTCACCCTAGATACAATCTACTGTTACCATAATTCCTGCTCAATAAAATTGGTTTGAGTGTTTTGACTCCTTTCCGATGAAAATTTGGCTCGGAAATTGAAAAAATTCAAATTTTAATAGTCAACTTTGACCACCAATAAAATTTCCAAAACATCTCAGATAATAAAAAAAAGGATAAACCAAAATAATCAGCATTTTATTCTGAGTAAAGTAGTTTTTGAATTTTTGAATTAGCTAAATTAGGGGAAAGTTACAGCATTTTGCATAAATGCTTGCAACTCCAAAAATGGAGGTGTTCCAAGCGCCATCTATGGACCTCCCCACCAAACGGTCAGGAACTTTTTTTCTATAACATTGGTTTTGAACTCTCTAAAGACATATAAACAACTGTGCAAAAAATTAAAAATAAAATAAAAATGGTGCAGGAACCATGCCTTGTTGAAATGACATGGAATAATCCCTATTGCCGGCTCATAAGTGTGTGTATATATATATATACACAGTTGAGTCACATTATTGTGAACACCTCCTACTTTTGACGTCAACAGCGTGTAGCCAATGAAAGAAGGCACATCGTGAGCTGCCTTAGAGGGTATATAAGGTGTGCTGTAGGAAATCTAAAAACATATCACTCGTTGCTGTCATGGATAAAAGGAGCAATTTATCAGATTTGCAAAAAGGGATGATAATCGGCTTCCGGGCCAAGGGTGGCAGTATTTCTGAAACAGCGCAGTTTGTGAAATGTTCGCATGCTGCTGAGGTTAAAGTGTATCGTGATTGGAGAAATGGCACCACTGTGAATAAGTGATGTGGAAACTGCAGACCACCACGCGCCATTGATGTGAGAGGTGAACGTCGGCTTCGAAGGTGCGTGAGGGCCAATCGACACGCTACAGTGGAGCAATTCACGGGCTGAATGAACCAGGGGTCTACTGCAAGTGTGTCTAAAACAACAGTTCAGCAACACTGCTGCATTTTCGTAAAATCGAAAATCTAATAAATGACAAGCACCAGAAAAAAACATAGAGTAGAGATTAATAACCAAAATCTTTATATTAATAAATCTAGTTTAGAACTATCAAATCTGCAAAAGAAAGCACTTGAAAGAAGTATAAGGTTTGCGTATCGGCAAAAAGTGCCGAAAAACGGAATACCTCATTCCGTAAATTGAGAACGTCATCCAAAGATTGCCTAATGCAAATAAAAATCCTACAAGATTTAAAATGGTCCGTGCCATCAACAACATGTACAACACCAAAGAAAATACAAGAATCACATATGAGCGTGAAGCCCTGATGAAGTTGAGAAACAACCCTGCTATAAAGTGTATTATGGCAGACAAATCTAAGCAGATTGTCATCTTAAATACAGATGAATATAATAACAAGATGACAGAAGCAATCAATAAGTTGAATGCCATCATAGTCAATAAAGACCCTGTTGACAGTATAATTAGGAACTTGGCTAATATAAAAAATCACAGTGACTTGCCTACAATTATTAAAAGCAAATGTATTCCACCAGTAGGTGCCTGTACACCAAACATTTTTGGTAAAATAAAAACGCATAAGACTGACGAACCTATTAGGCCTATTGTTAATAAGAATTTATCTTCAACCATTAACTGAGAGATGAGAGTATTTAACTATATCAAACCATTCTACAATAGCCATGAAGCCAGTATTACTAATGCTAATGAAGTTATCAACAAGTTAAAAACAATTAAAACCTCCAATTTCACAATGGCCATTTTAGATGTCATCTCTCTATATCCCAATACTCCAACCGATATCGCTATTGACTTAATTAATTCCAGATTGGAAGATGAAAATCTTACTGATAAAGTCAGAAACAGTGTTATATCTGCATTATTATTTGTTACAAATAATAATTTTTTCACATTTAATGGGATAATTTATAAACAGCAATATGGCGCCCCAATGGGGTCCCCAATTTCAGGGCTACTGGCCGAAGTCGTTCTGCAAGATATTGAAAACTGTATATTAGATCATTCTAATATATACTTACCATATGTATATCTCCGATACGTAGATGATATTTTACTATTTTGGCAGCACTCCAATCTTGAAATGGATAACTTCATTAATAAATTTAACAGTTGTTATCAATCTATACAGGTTAGTAAAGAAATTGAAGTTAATGGCCAGCTAAACTTCTTGGATATATCTATACAAAAGGATAACGGAATTATAGAATATTCAGTATACCGGAAGCCGTCATATGTACAGGCAATTATCTCAAAGGATTCTACACACCCTTGGAAATATAAGACTGCAGCATTCCACTTTTATATTAAAAGAGCCATGACACACTCATCCAATAAAGAATCAGAGATCAAAGAGCTAAAATGGATTGAAAAAACTGCAGAAGAATTTGGATATAATAAAGGATTAGTCAAATCTTTATATAACAACATTACGGCCAATATACATCGTTCCAAAAATAATATTGAAAAATAAATACAGCAATAATATGGAACATTTCCATACTTACCTCCTATTAGTACTATTTTAAAAAAAGAATGTTACAACAACAATATTAACATTGCAAATTAACAAACAGTTATTGACAATGGAAGCATACTTACTACTAATAATAATAGATCAATTCTAAATAAATCTGGCGTTTATGTCATTCCAACAGTTAAGGATGATAACCAAAAAGACAAAGTATATATCGGAAGTCCGCGTAGACAATTTTTGACTAGATTAAATGAACATATTACGAATTGGACAAGAAAAGATGAAAAAACTTCATAAATACAACATTGTTTCAAAAATCATGTAACTCCTGATTGGACTAACACAAAAATTCTAACATCGCATAGATCACATGCCCAGATTCTAACCTCCGAGGCTGTAGTCATTGAGAAAACCAAAAGATACAACTGTAACGTTAATAGTCCAGTAGAGCTTCAGTTTGCATGGAGGTACCTTATTGAACAGGAGAGAAAACATTTCAAGAAGAAAAACATTAACAAAAAACAAGTGACATCAAATATTACTTAAAAATACAGATGAATATTTCTACATAAATGCTACTTGTTTATTTTTGTTTAACTACAGATGGCGACATCATTGATGTGCGCAGTAGAACCCAAATCATGATGCGCAAATATCTACATGACAGGGCTGAACATTCATTAGGGTTAAGCAGCATACCAGAGCGAGTGAGTGCGGTAATTCCAATGTCAGTGCACCTACCACTGATGATGGCTACGAGTCTTAGCAGAAACTAGTTTGGTGCTTCGCAGTCGGGAGATTTGTATTTTTTTGGATTATTTTCTTTTTCAAGACTATTCGTTTTTGAAATTTCAGCAAAATTATAATTCGTCTTCATATTTCGTCGTGTATCAAGGTGCTTCGCAGTCAAGATTATTTCCTCTTCGAGATTATAGTTTGTTTTTTAAAAAATTCAACAAGGTTTTAATTCAGTTTCTGATTTCGTCAATGTTAAAATTTTTTTTTTGCGTTGTAAAAATTCATCTTGTTTAATTTTATCTGGTGCAGATTTTACAATATCATGAATTTTAATCTAAACTTCACAATTGAAAAAAATTCACATTCTTTGAAGACGTACATATGAAGCCCCACATTCAGCCACTATGAATATTGTAAGTACAGATACTTATTATTATTATGCTTGATTTCAATTGCCAATACTATGTTAACATCATTTAGCAATCTCCCGATTGCTGAACTTGCATAACGTGTGAAACAGTAATTACAGACATTTAATGTCAATCAAATTAAAATATCGTAGCCACGTAAAAAGTATGTTCATCGCAAATTGGCGAAAATTGAACAACGATATATGGCTCCACATGCCTGTGAACACCTTCCAGCCCCTTACTGAGTCACTCCCAGCTCGTCTAGCTGCTCTCCGCACTGCACAAGGCAGTTATTCTGTATATTAGCTGGTGGTCACAATAATGTGATTCGACCGTGTATATAAACGAAGATTTATCGATTGATGGGGAAAAACTGGAGATAACCGATACTTACACTTACCTTGGGTAACAGATATCAAGCAAGGGTTACACTGAAGGAGAAATTAATTAGCATATAAAACTTGGTTGAAGAGCTTTTTGAAGAAACAGTACAATTTTTAAGAGCAATATGCCATTATGTCGTAAAAGAAAAGTGTTTGATCAATGCACATCCTTCCGGTGCTTACATATGGTGTGGACGGCGACATGGACCTTAACTAAAAATACATAAAAAGACAGCAGGCAACTGAAAGAAGTGTGGAAAGATGCATGCTTGGTGTAACTAGGAAAGATAAGAAGAACTCATGGATAAGAAGAATGACAAGAGTGGAAGACATCATGATCAGAGTAAAATCCCAGAAAAGGCAATGGGCTGGACATATTGCCAGAAGGATGGACTGCCAAAATGTTAGACTGGATTCCAAGGGACAGGAAAAGACCCAGAAGAAGGCCACATGTTTTTAGAAAATAATGTCGACATTATTTTCATGACGATTATGGGCAAAACACGTAACAATATTAACAAAGAAAGGTGACTTGATCACGCTAGTTACGTTAACTAAAACTTTTACAAAAAGTTCGTAAGTTGAAGCTTTCGACCTTATCTTAGGTCTTCATCACGCCAATGGAGGACTAAGATTGTTGCCAGATTCTACATTTGAATTTTCCTATTTTTGTTGCCAAAACTTAGAATTGATCTCCAGATTAACGGAATGTAGAGAGGAGATTCGGAGTTGCAAGTCATTGAGTTGAAAATAATTTCTATGCTTTCACGGTAACGGAGGGCAAAACGATTGTCAAACGAAGCAATTCGTTTTGCTTCGTTCCAGTGGGGAACTGCAGATGTGTCTTCCATTGTCAAAATAGACAAGGCAGTGTTGGGATTGCCTTTCGAAACATCTTTTCTATGTTCTAAAATACAGGAGCATAAGCCATAGAATTTTAGAACATAGAAAAGATGTTTCGAAAGGCAATCCCAACACTGCCTTGTCTATTTTGACAATGGAAGACACATCTGCAGTTCCCCACTGGAACGAAGCAAAACGAATTGCTTCGTTTGACAATCGTTTTGCCCTCCGTTACCGTGAAAGCATAGAAATTATTTTCAACTCAATCACTTGCAACTCCGAATCTCCTCTCTACATTCCGTTAATCTGGAGATCAATTCTAAGTTTTGGCAACAAAAATAGGAAAAATTCAAATGTAGAATCTGGCAACAATCTTAGTCCTCCATTGGCGTGATGAAGACCTAAGATAAGGTCGAAAGCTTCCAACTTACGAACTTTTTGTAAAAGTTTTAGTTAACGTAACTAGCGTGATCAAGTCACCTTTCTTTGACATTATTTTCATTTTAGACAGCACTGATCCCTCTCTTCCATCTTCTATCCTGGATTGGTTTAACTCCCTTGATGAAAAGTTAAATTTCACTCTGGAACTTCAGCAGAACAATCAGCTAAATTACCTGGACCTGTCATTAATTCTTCAAAATGGGAGAATTCTTACAAAAGTCTTCAAAAAGCCCACTAACACTAACAAAATTCTGGACGTCCAGTCAAACCATCCAGAATACAATGTAGCCTTGCAATTTGTAGAAAAGATCAATGTTCTCAACTCCTCAGAATTAGACAAGCGAGTGCAAAAAAACGAACTTAAACTCATTCTCCAGGATAATAATTACAATTCTCCAATAGTGGAAATTTTTTTAACTAATAATAAAAAAGATCGGAGCCCTAACCCAGGATGTCGGATAACTAGAAAAATCTCCTACCATAAGGGCCTTTTCGAAAAACTTGAAAGGATTAGCAAAAACATTTGAATTGGACTAGCTCCTGGTTTAGGAAATAAGATCAATAACTACCTTCCTAAATTAAAGCAGCAAGAAACTAACATCTTGTTAAAAGAAGGAGTAGTCTACAATATCAAGTGTGAATGTGGTCTTAGCTATGTAGGAGAAACAGGCAGACAGCTTAAGATCTGGCTCAAAGAACATAGAGCAGCCATAAAAAAACATGACAAATAAAACTGGCCTTGACAGACATGTTCAATCTACTGGACATAAAAATCCTATGGGACTCAGTAGAAATTCTGACCCACTAAAAGCATTTCTTAAAGAGAAAACTGTTGGAAGGTCTTGAGATTGAGAGAAGAAGAGGAACTACATTAAATGATTTTAAAGGTTGGAGTTTTACCCAATGTTGGCAACACTAACTGTAGTGTTCGTCCTGATGAAGGGTAGGGTCACTACCTGAAAATTTGACGCTAAGAATTAACATCCTTATTCCTAAGTAATTCCCATAATCTGTCTAATGTAACTATCATATGATCATCTAGGAAAACCATGACTTCATTTATTACTAGTTCTAAAGTTTCAGTTTCTTCTTTGGATAGGCAGCTTGAAGTTATGTTGACAAATAGTATAGCAGTCTTTTTTGGTGGAATTTTGTGAAGATCTTTTAAAGAGCTTATTTTCTTCTCATGTTTGGTGTCCCTTGTGCATGATATGAGCATGTCAACCTTGCATAATACTTTTTGGATGTAAAGCCTGTTTGTGAGATGCACCAAACTCATATGTAAATAATATCACTTTGCCTCCAAAGACATAACCCCTATTCTTTGCTCACATACAAGGCATGAAAGAGTTGATCGAAAGAACTCTTGCTTCCTTTTGAGAAACCAGAGTTCAGCAAATGTGCTTTTGAATCTGAGGAAAATAGAAATAAAATTAAACCACTTGCATTGGCTTAGGAATTCTAGATGGCTCTTTTCATTCTCCAGTCAAAGACTGTGTTGTCGAAATGTTCTAAAGACACTCCATATTACACCCTAGAAAAAGCTTATAAGAATGAGGTAGCCATATAAGAGTAAAATACTGTGGATACACCAGAGTTAACTAGAAACAAATAAGTGCAAGACTTTTAAAGATAGTCCAGTTTTTATAGGTGCCAAATGATCATACTTAGATCTGCCAAGCTTTCAGTTGCCAGTGGAAGCTCTTTCAAGCCACTAGAATTACATAGATAACAAACCAGAAAGCATCAATAGAACAGCGTGGTTTAAATGAAATAAACAACAGTCATATATCAGTAGTCACAAATAAACAACATCCAACACGAATACACCACTTTACTGAAAAGTGCATAAGTCAGTTCTATTGTATGAGCATTGTAAAAGTATATGCACTAGTTTTCCTGTGAACCATTTCACTGTGATTAGAGAAAGAAGCTGCATCAAGACTACAAGTAAACTTTTTTTTTAATTTTGCATGATGATGCCTCCTTTGAAACTGCTGAGAATTTCTGCATTGGGCAGGATAACACTGCTCATCAGTGAAGTGTACAGTTGTTGAATCTCTGCCATATATCACTCAGAATAGAGCACTGTACATACACCACCCTCCTGTACAGAGTGTAAATAATAAATGTAGCTTTTGTTTGTCTTAAGACCTACACATATCAGTAATTGAATAGTTTACTGTGTTACTGTGTTTTTCCTTGGTTGTCCTTCATTTTGATCTCTTTTGAATCCTCTGTTTGGAAAGTTTTATCTGATCAAGAGTAATAATCTTGAGTGTGACGCCTATGGAGATATGGTATCAACAATAGACTAGGCCATCCTCAACTCTCAGTTGTAACAATGTACAGTTTTACATATTTTGGTTATTCATAAATATTACCCAACAAAGCAGAAATCATGAATGAATGTTATTACAAAAATATGAATTGAGGACATGAAATAATATTTACCTCACGAGCAGCCATCACAGTTCCTACACCAACAGTTAATGCTTCATGTGGGACTTTAGCTAAATCATTATCAAAAAACCTTGCATTAGCAGTTATGGTATCCACAGCTAAGGTTTTGAGTCTGGTTAGAGATGACAAACTAGAGCCTGGCTCATTAAATGCTATATGGCCATCAGGTCCAATACCTGAAATATTGAAAACATTTTTTTAAATTTTGCGAAGTATATCATGTGGGAGCAATTGCTTCACTTTTTTTTACAAAACATGAGCTTCTTGAAGAATACTGGAAAATTAAACCATACAAAAGAACACATTATAAGACTATTTAAATACCATATTGTTAATATATGTATGTGTGTGTGTGTGTGTGTGTGTGTGTGTGTGTGTGTGTGTGTGTGTGTGTGTGTGTGTGTGTGTGTGTGTTCTTCAAAAAACAATAATTTCAAATCATTGGCCCAACTGGCAACAACAACCCATTCATGAATTTTTAGTGAAATAATCTAGCAACCCATCAAAGCATTTTAAGTGAATTTAATGAAATTAAAGGCAAATGGCTTTTCTGTCTGTTCCTCATTCATAGATACTGCACAAGTGGGATGTAATTGACCTTGTCAAAGTCCAGAATTACAGCTGATCGCAAAACACTGTTTTCTTCATACTACATGTATATGACTTGTGCACAGTATTGGCTAGGGCATTATCATGTTAAAACACACAAAGCTGAGTTCCTAAGAACTGCTGATGTGTGGAGTAGAGTATGAAGTTATCTAAAAGGTTAATGTAAGGCCCTGCTACAAGAAATATCTCATATCCCAAACAACACACATTGTTAAAACCACTCTGACATGTTATCATGAACTTCATTTTTTACAAACGTACCCAACTCAGAGCTGCTGTATGTATTGCTAATCTTATCATTAAACAGATTATGCCTACTTTTTGCTGATATTATTTTTTACAACTACTGTGTCAGCCACTACTAACTTCTTAATGAGAAGTTTACACTTAATACCCATTGCTGTAAAAGTCTGAATACTGCAATGTTCAAAAACAAACTGGATTTTGTGTCCAACTTCTGTCTTATTAAAAACAGCCCAGTGTAATTCCTTCATTAACTACACCAACATAACTTGAACTTGACACCTGTTTTAGCTCTTCACCTGAACCACTGGTTTAAGCTTCTCAACATTTTACCACATCCAAAATGCTTCATAATCTATGCTAGTCTTGTTTAAAATATATAACAAGCCATTAAATTTAACACTTCTAAAAATTAACACTGGATCACCAATGTCCAGACAGCAGATCGGTGGTATTATAACGACCTATTTTGCAGGAGGCAAACTCTCCGTAAGTATCCATGAAGAATGAGCCTCCATATCATACAAAATTTCTTAGTAAGTTGATGGATGGTTCACCACATTAAAAGGTTTTACACAGCTTTTAACTATTTTAATAATATTAATTCAGCAATTTAATTTAATAAGTTATGTTGTCTTAAACTAATATTCTACTAGAACATATGAGTTCAAACTTCTTTGTTTCTTGTTTTCCGGTTTCAACAAATTAATCAGCTTAACATTAGACACAATTCAGGAACCATAACATTTTACACAGCAAATTTTACACTGAAATCTATTAGCATGGTAAACTAAAAAAAATAATTCTGCAATTTACGAAACTTTTAGATGTCAGAACTTATTGTTCAAAACTATTTCTCACTAAGAAATATAGACTTTTTTGAAATAAGAAGGATGCCATCAAATTTTTGGGTGCAATGCAAATTTATATTGACAAAAAACTCCAATACACTAGATGAAAGCTAAAAATTTTTTAACTGCACTAGTCAGAAGTTTGGATGAAAGAAACCAAGTTTTACATACATACATATCACTAAGCTGTTCTCTGAGATTCAGAGGTTAGCTCCAAAAAGAAATACAAACTTCCAGATATTTTTACTTATTGTTGTCGTATGAAACTTCTCCATTTACAGCGATCTTGACATACAACTTGTGCTTCACTAATATCCATTACACGCCATACACAAGATCTTTTATACTTCATACTCATAATCTTTTTCTCATGCAGACACTCCTGAATCTGATCCACCCATGTCTTCCGTGGCCTTCCTTTGCCTTTCCTTCCTGCCACTTGGGCTGAAATGATTTTCTTAGTAAGCATTTCATCACTCATTCTTTCAACATGGCCAAACCACCGAAGCATATTGGTCTCCACCTTGCTAACAACATTTTGCTTCACATCACACAACTGCAATTCATCTTCATTTCTCACACAATCATATCGTGTCTTGCCACAAACCCCACGTAAGTAACGCATTTCTCCAGCACACAAACGACACCTATGTTTCTTCTGCAGTACCCATGGCTTCACTGCCATACATCAGAGTAGGAACAATCACAGTTTCATACACAGCCATGCGGGACTCTCTAGAGAACCCATCATTCCTGTGAAAACCTCCCAGAGCAGCTATGACTTTCAAAGAAGAATTCACTGGCCTACTGATTTCACCATCCAACTTGCTCTCTCTCTGTCAAACATGCTTCCTAAATACACAAACTCACTCACCTGGTCAATCACAGTGCCATTTATACTTACATTACATTCAGTGCTACCCAATCCTCTCTCAAACACCATAACTTTGGTTTTTCACTTATTTATACTCAGTTTGAATTTCATGCAAACTTCGTGCATCCGAGTCAACACACTCTGCAACTCACTTTTGCTCTCTGCCAACAGGACAGTGTCATCAGCATACAGCAATCTGCACACACGGATATCACCAAGACATAAACCACTATTATCTATTTTAGCATCACGCATGCATGCATCCATAAATATATTAAACAGCCATGGTGACATTACACAACCTTGTCTAACTCCTGCACCAATGGAAAACCATTTTGATAAAACACCATTCACTCGTACACAAGCTCTACTACCAGCATACATGGCTTTTACACTATTAAGTAGATTCCCAGTAATACCATATTCATTCAATACCTTCCACAAAAGTGTCCTATTCACTCGGTCGTAAGCTTTCTCTAAATCTATGAAAGCAGTAAAAACTTTCTCCCCAACAGCCAGATACTTTTCAATCATCGTGCGTAACGCAAAAATCTGGTTAGTGCAGCCTTTACCAGGCATAAAACCACTCTGAACATCCCACACTTTCAATGATGTAAGACCCCGTACTTTTTCAATAACAACCTAACCAAACACTTTCCCTGGCACACTCAGTAGGCTAATACCACGATAGTTCTTGCATTCAGTCTGATCACCTTTTCCCTTACACAAGGGAACAATGATAGCATCCTTCCAATCCCAAGGGACCATTCCTAACTCCCAGCACAACTGGCAAATTTCAGTTAACCAGTCAATTATAGAGTCACCACCATATTTCAACATCTTTGCAGTTATGCCATCAACTCCTAGAGCCTTACCATTCTGAAGAGATTTTAGAGCTTTACACACTTTTTCTCTTGAGATCCCTCCTGTGCTTTCATCCCTCATTGTCACATCATCTGCATCTGTCTCAGAATCATCTTTGCTTTCCTGATCTAATAACTAACAGAAGTATTCACCCCATCTGCCACTTAACTCATTGGGCTCCCATATCATTTCCCCAATCACATTCTTCACACAACTTACAACTTTGTTTCCCCTATTTTTCATGAGTCTCATGTACTTCCAGAAGGACTTC
Source organism: Macrothele yani (assembly GCA_039090855.1). NCBI lineage: Eukaryota > Metazoa > Arthropoda > Arachnida > Araneae > Macrothelidae > Macrothele > Macrothele yani. The sequence goes on from CM076995.1 coordinate 758,805, forward strand.
CTATCTTTCCAAAAGCCAGTTCATGCCTTTCCACTTTCTCCTTCCTATCTTTTGCCTTACTGTGGTGAACCAGCTTAGCAGCTTCACGCTTCTTACAGCGATATTCATCCACAGAGACTCTACCTTGCAACATCCCCAATTCCTTCTTTCTCTTTACTGCCTCTTGAATCTCACTATTCCACCAAGCATCACCTCTATTGTTACCCACTATTGTGGTGCCACTGACCTCTTTAGCAGCAGTGACAACACAGTTCTTAAAACATTTCCACTTCTTTTCTACATCCCTCTCACCAGACTTCAGATCCTTCAGTCGTTCTCTGAGTAAGTCAGAATACCGCTGATGATCTTCAAGGAGCCTATCAACCTTTATTCTTTCTACCCTGGGTCTCTTCCTATTCCTTTTCCTCCAACCAACATTAAGTTTCACTCGTGACACTACCAAGTAATGATCAGAACCAACATCCGCACCTCTCATCACACGGGTGTCAACAACTAAGTGTTTCAAACGCTGATCGTAGACAACAAAATCTATCACACTCTTTTGACCAAGAGTACGATTCTCCCAAGTATATGTGTGGATATACTTGTGGTTGAAAAATGTATTAGATACACACAAACCATTCTCAATGCAGAGTTCAATTAATCTTTCACCATTATCATTCACACAAGGATCATTAAACTTACCCAGAACATTGTCAGAAATTGCATTCTGCACACCTACTCTAGCATTGAAATCCCCTGCTATTATAACTTTTTCTTTAGCACCAAACTGGCTCAAAACAGCTTTTAGCTCATTCCAGAAATCTTCCTTCTTATCAGAAGGTTCCGAGTCACAAGGAGCATACACTACAACAATTACAATTCTCTGAAGTTTCACTTTCAAACGAATCGAAAGAATTCTCTCACTTATGCAACTATAGTGAATCAAGTTGTTCTTCATCTTTTCACTTAAAATTACACCTACACCAGCCTATCCTCTCATATTATCCAATACTCCAGACCACAAACTCACCATGCCATTCACTTCTTCTACCCCAATTTCCTTCTTTTTGGTTTCACTTACACACAGCACATCCGGTCTATACTTATTCATCTCCTCAATCACCTCACTCATCTTGCTATTTATACCTCTAGTATTCCATACAACAATCTTACATTCACTCGGCCGAGATGTCTTTCTCATACGCCGTTTAGAAAGTCCAGGTCGATTCCGTGGTGGAACGTCCTTCTCAAGTGTGGTAGGTCCACCATATCCCCCACTTGAGTCATTCTTAATATTTCTTTTTGTCTTTTTAATCAGGTAAGTACATCAGTGCGGGGGATTAGCCCACAGCTGAGGGTTCCAGTTGGTCATTCAACCTAAGGATTCTGGAACAAAACCCAGTGAGTTGGGGTCTTTTCGCCAATGTCACACAGAGCTAGCTTGCACCTCTCCAATTTTTTTTTTTTTTTTTTTGATTGGAGGTTTAACAATCACCGTGAGCAACTCAATGGGCTATAAGCAGTCGCCCGTCCCTAATTTAGGGTCACTGGTTCCAGGGAAGGGAGAGAACCAGTGCCGTAAGACAAACACAACATCCATGCCTCACCGGGATTCGAACCCGGACCCCTTTCGGACGAATGATCAGAGGCCATCGCTTAGACCACTGCGCCACCGGGGCGGCCCTCTCCAAAATTCACAGAGGCCCTAGTTGCTGTTGTGTGTGCCATTGTTACCACGGAGCGCCCTGAGGAGGCAAACAACTCTACCTTGCAACATCACCAAATAGGCTTCAATATCACTATTCCACCAAGCAAACATTCCCACTTCTTTTCAACATCTTTCTCACAAGACTTCAGCTCCTTCAGTCTTTCTCTAAGTAAGTCAGAATAACACTGAAGATCTTCAAGGAGCCTTTCAACCTTTATTCTTTCTATTTTGAGCCTCTTCCTATTCCCTTTAATCCAACCAACATTAAGTTTCACTCGTGACACTACCAAGTAATGATCAGAACCAACATCCGCACCTCTCATCACACAGGTGTCAACAACTAAGTGTTTCAGACAATGATCGTAGACAACAAAATCTATCGCACTGTTTTGATCCATTGTCACACAGAACTAGTTTGCACCTCTCCAAAATTCACAGAGGCCCTAGTTGCTGTTGTGTGTGCCATTGTTACCACGGAGCGCCCCGAGGAGGCAAACCCATCGCTCACTACGACGACATTTTGCATTGCAAAATACAAAAAAAAAAAAAAACTACTTAAATCTTAGTCATAGCAATCAAATTCACAAATAATTTTTGAAAGAGGACTATTAGTACAGATACACTAGTAAGAAAAAGTAAATACATGTATAATATTACGTTCTCCCACAGGGAGAAAATAATGCAAAAAATATATATACAGTATGTGGGATGCAAGGTCAGGTGATGCACAACATATCCCCTCTCCTTGACAAATGTCAACCCCGCCTTCTCGTGGTGCATCCTGTTCCCACTAAAGGGGCTCTGACAACCGCCAGTAGCGGTATAACTATACCATCAGTATTAGAGGAAATGCTATCCCTCACTCACCAACCCGCTTGACCAGCGTGGTGAGTTATGGCCAAACCCCTCCAAAATGACTCCACAACTTAAATCTTGGCCCTCAGTCTCCGGCAGCTGGAATGTACCTGGCCAAGGCAGCGGCCAGTGCGACATGAAGGCAGAGGGTGCTAAGAATCATCGGAGGACCGGACTAGGCTGCCATTTGATGCTGACCTTGGCTACTTACAACGGACGCTCCCTATCTTCTGATTCAAGGCTTCTTGAATTGGAAGAGGAACTACAAACAAAGGATCAAGTGGGACATCGTGGGGCTAAGTGAGGTAAGGAGAAAAGGAGAAGATCTCATCGAACTGAAAAGTGGACATCTCTTCTACTATCGTGGGACAGATACTGGCAGAACTAGTGGTGTTGGATTTATAATAAACAAGAAACTGAAGGATAAAGTTGTAGAAGTTGAAAGTTCCTCTGATAAAGCTGCACGACTTGTTATCCAACTCTCGAAAAGATACCAGGCTCAGATTATTCAAACTTATGCACCCACCACCAAGTCATCCTGAAGAAGAAATTGAAGAATTTTATGAGGAAATTTGTCATCTAAATAATAAAGGCAAGCAGCACTTAAACATAGTTATGGGAGATTTCAATGCAAAAATAGGGCAACAGCAACAGAATGAAACTTCAGTAGGTAAATTCGGTCACGGCAACGGAAAACAGCGTGGAAATACTCTCGTTGAGTTTGCAGAGGCAGAAGGGTTTTTCATCTTGAACTCCTTCTTCAAGAAAAAGCCACATAGGAAATGGACATGGAGACATCCAAATGGGACGACAAGTGAAATTGATTTTATTATGTGTAACAAAAAATTCGTCATAGAAGACTGCAGTGTGCTAAACAAGTTCAACACAGGTAGTGACCATAGATTGGTGAGATGTAAGATGCACCTCAACACTAAACTTGAACGTGGCAAGCTCATAAGACAAACAAAATCTATCGACATAACCAACCTTAAAAAACACCATAATACCTTCAAGTTGGAACTGAAGAACAGGTTCTCTGCTTTAGAAGGCCTAACATCAGAAGAAGTGGACATCTCTGAAGTTAACAGAAAAGTAACCAAAGCTCTTATGGAAACAGCAACAAAATTAGCTGGGTCTAAGAACAAGTTGCATGTAAATAAATTATCAGGAAAAACGAAAATGTTGATGCAAAAAAGAAGAGAGATGAGGACAACTAAAGAAGATGTGACTTCCAAAGTGGAATATATAGAGCTATGCAAGACAGTAAGAAAAAGTATCACTGAAGACGTAAGAAAATTCAACTGTGAACTAGTGAGGAAAGCAATTGAAAACAACCAAAGCCTAAAGATAGCAAAGGGACATCTCAGTAAGGGAAGAAAACAGATTATGGCACTGAGAAAAGAAGATGGTTCTGTAACAAGAAATAGAGGCAGAAATTTTGACAAGAGTGAAAGATTTCTACTCCAAATTATATGAAAGGGATGATACATGCACTCCAGACATCATGAAAGACACCAGTACCAGAGTTCCTCCAGTCCTTCCAGCAGAAGTTGCACATGCAATCAAGAACATGAAGTGGAGAAAAGCTCCAGGAGAAGATGGAATTACTGTAGACATCATACAAGAAGCAAGTGGAGAAATCGAAACAGTACTCGCCCAAATTTTCACTCGATGCCTTAATGAAGGAAAGATTCCTGAGGATTGAAACACCGCTACAATGATCCTGCTACATAAGAAAGGTGACATTGAGGATCTCGGAAACTACAGACCTATCAGCCTCCTATCAGTAGTTTATAAAATCTTCACTAAAGTTCTTTCACACCGCTTGAAGGTAACACTGGACATGGCTCAACCGAGAGAACAAGCTGGATTCAGGAGTGGCTACAGCACAATAGATCATATCCACGTGCTGAGAGAACTAATTGAAAGAGCGAGGGAATATGAACTTCCATTGTGCATGGCTTTTATCGATTATGAAAAAGCCTTTGATTCGGTGAAACCATCAGCAGTTACAATGGCTCTGAAAACCTGCGGTATTGAAGATGCATACATTAATATTATTAATAACATCTATAAAAATGCAAGTGCAAAGATTAGGCTGTTTGAAAATACAACACACGTAAAAATTGGAAAGGGAGTGAGACAAGGTGACACCATATCTCCGAAGCTCTTTAATGCCACATTGGAGGGTGTTTTTCAGTCGCTGAGCTGGGAAAACAAGGGGATAAAGATTAATGGAGATTATCTAACCCACCTTCGTTTTGCTGATGATGTAGTCATTTTTGCAACTACCCCATCAGAGCTGCAGAGTATGATCCAGGAACTTGCTGACAAGAGTAAAGAAGTGGGATTAAAAATGAACTTTCAGAAGACAAAAGTGATGTTCAATGCTTTTACAAGAAATGAAGATTTATCGATTGATGGAGAAAAGCTGGAGATAACAGACACGTACGTTTATCTTGGACAGCAGATATCAAATTAGGGTCACATTGATGAAGAAATTAATCGGCGTACAAAACTTGCCTGGAGAGCTTTTGGAAGAAAAAGCATAATTTTCAAGAGCAATATGCCATTATGTCTTAAAAGAAAAGTGTTTGATCAATGCATCCTTCCAGTGCTTACGAATGGTGCAGAGATGTGGACCTTAACTAAAAGAGACATACAAAGGCTGCAGACAACTCAAAGCAGCATGGAGAGGTGCATACTTGGTGTAACCAGGAGAGATAAGAAGAGGAACTCGTGGATCCGAAAAAGGACAAGAGTGGAAGACATCATGATCAGAGTTAAATCCCTGAAATGGCAATGGGCTGGACATACTGCCAGAAGGACAGATCATCGATGGACAGCCGAAATTTTAGATTGGATTCCAAGGGACAGGAAAAGACCCAGAAGAAGACCACATGGGAGATGGGTGGATGAAATTCGAAAGTATGCAGGGATGACATGGAGGAGACTGGCACAAGACAGACCGTTGTGGAGGAAACTTGGGGAGACCTTCGTCCAGCAGTGGATTGATAATGGTTGACAATGATGATGATGATGATGATATATATTATGTTCTCCCCAAGAGAAGAAATAATGCATTTGGAGAATCAGAAGGCTAGTAGAAACCCCAGTTGTCATTAGAAATAGCAATCTGAGCCACAAAAGCTGAGGAAGAAATTTTCCAATCTGAACCACAGAAGCTGAGGAAGAAATTTTCCAATCTGAGCAACAGAAGCTGAGGTTTCATGTAATGAAAAATCGAAATTGATGCCATCCAATGGAAAAACTTTGCATCGGAACATTGGGATATGTAGAGACAATTGTTGCCACACTTACAAAAATCCGATATGAAAAATCAATTTTTCACATCAGGCTTATAGAAGCTTAGCTATACAAAAATCAGATATGAAATCAATTTCTCAAATCAGGCTTATAGAAACTTAACTATTATTCCAAATACATTTATAAAATCTGCCAGTATATGTATGATATTGATCACTGCTAAAACGAGTGAATGTTAAAAGAATTCAGGCAAACTGGCAATTAGAAATAGAGATGTTAAACTACAAATCTAAAATAAACTACCTAGCAATAACATTTTGCATAAATATATGAAATATTTTGCTTATAACCACAGTTATTGGATGCTAAAAGAATTTTTGGACCCTGTCTTTTAAAACCAAGGATATGGTAAAAATTAAAAATATCCCCAGGTAGAAAACTGTATATTATCATCAGCAGCAAAAAAAAATGAACATATGATTTTTGTCAAAAGAAAACCTATGCAACACAATGAGAATTTTCTCAATAGACTTTCAGGAGAGGACAGTCAAGTCAGGCAGTTGTAATGGATGAGTCACATTTTCTTGGCTCATGAGTGGAAAATTGCTTGTGTCTAAAACAATTTTCAGGAGTGTCTGCATGAGAAAAAGATTATGAGTATGAAGTATAAAAGATCTTGTGTACGGCGTGTAATGGATATTAGTGAAGCACGAGTTGTATGTCAAGATCGCTGTAAATGAAGAAGTTTGATACGACAACAATAAGTAAAAATATCTGGAAGTTTGTATTTCTTTTTGGGGCTAACCTCTGAATCTCAGAGAACAGCTTAGTGATATGTATGTATGTATGTCTATGATTTCTGCTTATTTGGATTTAAAGATTTGTTAATATCGTATATATGTAGTGTTTATAAAATGGTTACAGGACACTGCACCTTGCTCACTGGATATTTGACTGAATTTGGTGAAAATCAGTGGTTAATGATGACAGGTGAATTCTTTATGGTGAATGTAGTTAGATACTACAGTTCTGTTTCTAGTTACACATTTTTTTGGGGGATGTGTGTTGTGTGCTCAACATGTGCTCTTTGAGGATATGTTCTGCCTAGCGTATTTTCTTGATTAACAATTGGGTTCATTTTGAAGATACCAATAACACACTTTCAGAATCTGTTGGGACTTCAGTTGAGATTTTCAGGTGAGCTACTTTACAATTCATAATGAGTATTACTGATGTCCAAAGGAAGACATTTGGAACTTTTTCGTCTGAAAGTTGATTTGAAATATTAGATGTCTCCTCATAAGTTCACCTCAATTACAGTACTATTTTCTGTGGATTATGATCCTGACTATTAGTGCTATGAATGAAGTAAGTATTCTTTGCCTGTGCTACCATCTGGTGGCTGTTGTTGGAGACGGGATAAACACAATTATGATTTCTCATAGATTTGTCATGCTAATTGGTTCTGCAGAAATGTTTATCATTTGAATGTGCTTGACCTAGATATTGATTGGGTGTCTGACTATAGAGGCATTCACAATTTATGTCAGATGTGTCTATTTTACGGGCATTTAAATGTAGCCACTTGTGGCAGATTATTGTCTTCAAATTTCTTCCTACAATACTATTTTCAACAAAGACTAATGTCACTTCAACTGTATATGTATCTAATTGAGTATAATATATTAATCAACTATGTCAAATAGAAGGCAATGAGGTGGGACTTCCACAAATAGAGCCAGAGTAAATACTTCGAGTCCTCATCATAGTGAGACACCTGATATGGAAACTATTATAGTATCACTTAATGAAATGAACCATAAATTGAATTCCATTCTTGAGATCAAGGATGAGTTGAGAGAAATAAAACATTCTATAGGGCAATTGACTGAAAATTATGATGAGGTCTTACAGAAGTGCAACCAGTTGGAACAGGCTAATGCTGAATTGCAAATAAAATTACACCAATTTGCAGCTAGAGAATTTCAGAGTCAAGGACTCATTAATAAACTAAGGAATGACCTAAATGATCTTTATCAGTATCACAGAAATAAAAATCTTGAAATACATGAATTGGATTTAACCAAAATTAAATATGATATAGATATAAAAAATCATATTGCTTTATTGGCTAATAATTTGCAGATAGAAAAATTTTCAGTCACTGATATAGACATTGCTAATTTTTTGCCTAGTCCACATTGATCAATACAGAACTCAACAGTTATTGTTCAGTTTATGTCCAGGACTGTCAGAAATCAATGGATGTTGAAAAGAAAAGTGACTGTGCTTAATTCAGATCTTGATCCAGACCTACAATCTACAAAAATATTTCTGAATAAAAATTTTACCCCGACAAACAAGTACTTATGCTGGCAGACTAGCACTCTGCTGCAGACTGTAGCTATTAAAATACTTGGAGAGGAACTGTTTATATTAGACTGAATGATAATGAACAGAGGAAAAAAATTATGTCAACACAAGACCTTGTATTGGGAATCAATATATAGAGATAACTAATTTCAATTTAAGAAATGAGAGGAGGGGGTGGGAGGGGATAGGAGGGGTTGGGGATTTGGAGGATATACTTAATAATATATGATGGCAAACTATTACAAATTACTGATATTAATAAGTTACTACCACCTAATCAAAATAATCAACTTAATAAATACATTTTAATGCATGCTCATTAATAAATAAAATAACTTTATTGGAGAATATGATCCATTCTGTGGACTTAACATTAGACATAATTTGTATTACAGAGACTGGTTCCCCGATCAACATTATGAAATACACATTAAAAATTATGATATCTATAAATTAAATAGAACTTACTCCAGGGGTGGTGGAGTGGCAATATATGTACATAAAAAATATAAATATTTCTCCATCTATCTGAATTTACAAAAATTAATCAAAATATAGAACTTCTCACAATACAAAATCAATATTATATCATAGCAGTCTGTTATAGATCACCTGGTTCTGATTATAAGCAACTATTAAATGACCTCAGTATGCTATTCGACTATGATAATTTAAATAATAAACAAACTTTTATATTAGGTGATTTCAATATTGATATATCACAAAAAAATTCAATAATGGCCCAATTAACTTATATGATACAATCTTCGGGCTTCTATAACACTATTTCTATACCAACTAGAATAACTACCTCTACTAAAACAATTATTGATTTATGCTTGACAAATGTCTTATATGACTGAGTTTTATCAGGTATTCTTGAATACGATCTTGGTGATCATCTACCCATATTTGTCTCTTTTTCTCATGTCTTTTCTAGCCCCCAGAAATGCAAAGCTATGTTTTTTGACAGATCACTGACATTAAAATCTCTGCTTTCAGGAAAGAATTGAAAACCCTTGATTGGACTTCGATTAAAAATGAAAAAGATGCAGATAGGGCTTTTTCAAGGTTCCATCAGATTTTCAAAGATATCTATGATAATATATTTACCCTATCCACACAAAAAACCGACCCCCCCAAAAAAAAAAAAATAATTAGAAAGCCATGGATGACAAATTTCCTTATTAATAAAATAAATAAAAAAAAAAAAAAACTTTATTCCAAATTCCTTAAAACTAGAAATGAAACTGATTTTATTATATTTTAAAACTTTATGAATAGTTTAAATACTACAATTAAAATAATAAAAAAAATGATTACTTTAACATTTTTTCACAAAACTGCCCAAAAATACATGGAAACACTTAAATTACTTACTAGGTAAAAGTACTAAATTTACAGTACCAGAATATCTAATCAATGAGAATAACGAAAAAGTTCTACATAAAAATGAAATAGTTCCACAAATAAACCATCATTTCATTAAAATTCCACAAATAATTCAAAAAGAAATGGGAAAAATTAACAAGGATTATACCCCATATTTAAAAGAATTTCACACAATGAACACCTGCCATTTTTGTAATATGAATTATAACGAACTGTTAACTGAGTTAAAAAATATTAAAAAGACCCTTTCCATTTCAATTCAGGCAGAGGGTCTCAGTTGACCACCTCCGATGTTTTTGAAAACATTATGGTAGCTACTACTAATAGAGGTATAAAGTACTGCAAAAGGATTTTTCATAAAAAACATTTTTGGTCGAGCTACAGCATTTTGAAAATAGGCAAAAAAATAATGTGAAAGACCAAATTTTTAAATCTACACTGCTCCTGTACTATAACAGGTAGAACTTGATTTTTTTTTTTTTTTTTTGAAGCTATTGAATTGGCCTTTCTTTATGTTCACAGAAATCGATCAAAGGAATATTGCTAGATGGCAAAAAAAGTCTATAAATATTACAAAAAAATGTTAATTTTCCACAAATTTAGGATTTTTTTTTTTAAGAAAAAGACTTATCAGGTGGGTAAGTGTGCCAACCTGCACTTCTACTAGGATTGTCTTAGCAGTAATTTTATTTTTCTCCTGTGATGCATGCAACTCATAAAATTAATTTTTAAAACATACAAATTTTCAAAAAAGCAACATTTTTAAATTGCAATATCTCAAAAACCCCATTTTTAAAAATTCTGAAATTTTGCCTTGAAATTTTCCTACAATTTTTTGAAAATGCACTTCGCTCCTGCTCGAACCTCAGGGTTGGGTTATAAAAAAAAACAAAAAAACTTTGAAAGATATTCCTGAAAAGTTTACCTGAGTATATATTCCAAATTGCAGTGTCAATCTATATTTCAAAGTCATTTTTATGATTTTTAATAATTGTCACCTATGTACATGTTTATTTTTTTTAAATCCATAGTCTGTACACATACAATACATTATCTCAGTTGTAGTTAAAATTCAATTTCTACTTACATAAGAAAAAGGCCTCAAAAAAACAAAATTATGAGCTTACCATCATAACGACAAATTATTCAAACTGAGAAAAGCTGCTGGATTTTATTGATTTCCTTCTCATCAAAGGTATGAAGTCGTGCAGAACGTCCAACAGGAGTTGAGGCATTCACCTTTAGATGTACATTTTTTAAGGGCACTAGACACTTGACCTGTTTTCTTGCAACATTCTTCTGGCCACCAAAAACCTCTGGCTGGTCCATGAGAGTGCATGACAGATACTGATATGTCCTCAAATTCTTTAGATATGTTTGTAATCTGTCAAACCATTCACAGAAAATGTGAAAATCATTCACAGAAAATGGGTTCTTATTTGTTGGCTTGAAAATTGCACTACTTTATGTGGGTTCCAGACTGTTCTGGCCATTGATGGCTTATTTCCTTGTACTAACCAGGAATGCTGTGACTGTATTTCAGCAACAGATTTTACTGTATCTTACTTTTCTACTTTGCTGGTTCGATAGGATTGAACTTCACAAGTTGTGAGGAGTAGAAGTTTAGTCTTTGGGATCAAGGGGGAGACAGTTTCAACAAATGAAGGTGCATCTCTTATAGCTTGTGAAGCTTCTTTCTGTAAGTTGAATTTAGTAGCAAAATGTTTGCACAGGCTACCCACACCATCACATGCACTCTTGCATTAGCCTGTGGCTGAGAAGATCCACTTCCTTGTTACATTTGGGCCCCCTTCATAAATTCATAGAACTGATATTTGTTTTTGAAGTGCCCGGCTGCTCCATCTGAGATGTAAACAATTGTTTTAAATTCTTCCAAAGGACAAGTCAGCAATTTCACTTTTTATGAGCAGAATGGCACACAGAGCATGTGCTGTGTCATGACTTATATCATTGCATGCTACTACAAAAGAGTCTCATTTGGAAAGTATGCAATGCATGTGAAGAGTGAGATCTGGACATTGTTTGCCAGTAGTAACTTTGCACTTCATCAGGTAGAATTACAGATCAGTTCTGAGCAAAGTCAAAGTGCAACACCAACACTGGACTATGTGTTGCAGACTGTTTAACCTCTGCTATCCCATTTCTCTGGATCCACTTATTATAAATTACAGAAGAGTTTCTTTCCACTTGATATCCCCCACCTTCAGTAGCTCTTATTTTCATTGACTCCCCCAATGACTCTCAAGCAGCCTTAATAGGTGTTTCACAGTACTCCATAAAAATTGCACCGGGCAGTACCATTTTCAGTGCCACAGATTTGGAAAATCAAACTTTGAAATAATATCAGCTGCAGTTTAGCCCAAAAATTACCGCAAATTGCAGTTTACCCATGAGCCAAAAATTGCCCAAGTTTCATAAAATAATTTACCACCATTTTCACTGTTACTAATTTTTTCTTGCCATTTTCAGATTTAGTCACATTTGGCAACTTGGTGAATGCTTAGTGCGAGCCCTGTCGGGAATTGTGTTCTCCTGCTGCTATTAAAAACTTACTAAATAATGTTTACAGTTCTTACTTTTTCACTGAATTCAAAAATTTGAAAAAAAAAGTGCAATTTTTCAAAAATTGGAAAAAACAAGTTAGTAAAATCATGCAATGCATTGATTACGATACGCTTTCCAACATACCAGAAATTATTACTCAAGTTATGAGGATAATGGCTGTGGAATAAATCTCGCTCCTGTGCCCTGACCTTTGATCCCATTTCGATGATATTCAACAGAACCGGTTCAGTATACCTCCGAAATAACATGATAAAGTTTTGTCGCAATCGAAGCAATTTTACGTAAGTTATGATGCATAAGGGCTATGGAATAGTTCCTGCTCCTGTGTCCTAACCTTTGACCCCATTTCGCCCATTTTCAATAGGATTTGTCCCCAGGCAGGTCCCTACAACATACTAACATTTCATCCAAATCGAAACATTTTTACGTAAGTTATGATGCATAATGGCGACGGAAGTGATTCCGCTCCTATGTCCTGACCTTTGACACCCATTTCTTCAATTTTCAATAGGGTTTGTCTCCAGGTGGTCCCCTACCACATACTAAAATTTCATTGAAATCAAACCTTTTTTTGTTAGTTATGGCGCATAAGAGCAGTGGAATGTATCCCGCTCCTATGTCCTGACCTTTGACCCCATTTCATTCACTTTCAATAGGGTTCCTTTCCAGGTGTACCTCTACCACATACTAAAATTTCATCAAAATCGAACAATTTTTACGCGAGTTATCGGGCGGAAGGTCATACGCACACAACGCGTGACGTAATGAGGCAGATGGGAATCTCGACCATCTGCTCGCAAGACTGTGACGTCATAAAACTTTAACAGGATCTGCACACAACGCGTGACGTAAGGAGACAGATGGCGTGACCATGCGCCAACATCTGAATTGAAGAGTGTGACGTCATAAGATTTCTAAGCATGGATAACATTAATGGGATGCTGCCATGACCTAAAAACATGGTAATTCGGTGTGGTTATTTAACCCACTAAACGAATTTTCCTAAAGTCGAGATCAAGCTAAATGAATTTCTAGTACCAGAAAACGGTAGGTTAACGACTTTCATCAAAATTCTTAGAGCCGTCTTCAAAATAAAATTTACGTACATACAAGTATTGCTCCTTTAAGGTGAGCGTCAAGTAATTTTGGTTCCTGTACTTCGAATGGAAAAATTTCTGTACACATTTCCTTCCCAATTAATGCGTTCCCAAGGATGAAAATTTGAACATCGATTAAAATAGTTTGATTTTATAACTTGGAATACTTAATATTTTCTAAAACATAACCATAATTATGCAATCCAACAATTGTTTGTCTACTGACGTCATGAAAGTACAGGTCGCGCCATTTTCTTTTCTGGACAATTAATGCATTCACAAGGATGAAAATTTGAACATTGATTAAAATAGTTTCATTTTATAACTTGGAATACTTAATATTTTTTAAAACATAACCATAATTATGCAATCCAACAGGGCTGAGCTGAGGTTGAAGTGCTAGGATAGTATGCTTATTTCTGAGTGGAGAGAGGTCCGTGATTGTCGAGTATAGTGGTTGTGTCAGGTATTTAGGTTTGTTTTAATTGGGTACCGGTGTGCAATTGTAAATAATTATGGGTTACAGTTTTTTAATTTTGACGTTTTAGGAAATGTGTAATATAAGTTTTATTGATTGGAGTTTAAATTAGATATAAGTGTTTTAGGGAGTTCAATTATGTATAGTGTATACTTGTGATAGATTATTTTGAATCCGAATTTGGTCACTGGGAAAAGAAAAGAAGGGAACAAATCTTGCGTGAGTTGAAAAAGATGTTTATTTTTTGTATTTTTTGTTTTTTTGCGGCTTTGAACCACGATGTAACTAAGAAAAATACGTGTTGGAAATGTGTAGAGGCGAACACCTCCTAAAAGTTTTTAGGAATAAAGGTGAGTAACCTCAAAATATAGATTAATTGTAGTAATATTTCATGTAACAGCTAAAATGGTAAATAAATAAATAAATAAATAAATAAATAAATAAATATGGCAGTGAGCAGAAACAGGACCATAACTAGGGTATGGCCAGTGTGACTCCTGCCATAGACATCAATTAGACAATATCTAGGGTATGGCCAGTGTGACTCCTGCCAAAGACACCAATTAGACAATATCAAGGGTATGGCCAGTGTGACTCCTGCCAAAGACACCAATTAGACAATAACTAGGGTATGGCCAGTGTGACTCCTGCCATAGACACCAATTAGACAATAACTAGGGTATGGCCAGTGTGACTCCTGCCATAGACACCAATTAGACAATATCTAGGGTATGGCCAGTGTGACTCCTGCCATAGACACCAATTAGACAATATCCAGGGTATGGCCAGTGTGACTCCTGCCATAGACACCAATTAGACAATAACTAGGGATATGGCCAGTGTGACTCCTGCCATAGACACCAATTAGACAATATCAAGGGTATGGCCAGTGTGACTCCTGCCATAGACACCAATTAGACAATATCCAGGGTATGGCCAGTGTGACTCCTGCCATAGACACCAATTAGATAATAACTAAGGTATGGCCAGTGTGACTCCTGCCATAGACACCAATTAGACAATAACTAGGGTATGGCCAATGTGACTCCTGCCATAGACACCAATTAGACAATAACTAGGGTATGGCCAGTGTGACTCCTGCCATAGACACCAATTAGACAATAACTAGAGTATGGCCAGTGTGACTCCTGCCATAGACACCAATTAGACAAAGGCACCATTGCACATAAGGGGTTTAAGATACATAGTTACATAATTAACAATTAGACTAACTGTAAGGTTTAATACAGCAGCAGGAGCACAAACTTTCAATATATTTAAATACTTTCATTATTTTTATATATGTTTGAATTTTGCATTTTAATTGTAACATGAACTGTTATTCCTCCAGAAATTGACTGCATGTCTTTCTGTAACAAGGCCATCGAAAAGTTCATTATTTTCTTGACTGTCGAACCAAGCTGATGTAGCCCTGAATTTTAAAAGTGCAGTGAGCATGTGTTTTGTATTACTCGATAAGGGGGACTTTTCTGATGGAAGACAAGGCTTTCAGTGGGACATCAGTCTGAACAACTGGTGGGCAAGGCATGAGTTATGCACATAATATAGATGGAAGGATTTTTGGTCACTAAAAAAAAAACAGATTTTGACAACAACAAGAATGTGTAAAAAATTAAAGGCACAAAAAGTCAATAAATTTAATGTGTATTTGTTTTTGTAACATACACTGAAAATGCAATAAAGTATTTTCATTACCAAAGGATATACTTAAATCTTCTATATAAGCGTTAATTTTTTGGCTTTACAATTTTGTGAGAGCATTGAAATATATACTTCTTCAAACTGCAATTCTGACAGTTCATGTTTTATTCCCAACATTTTGAAGTCTCTCCTATCATTTGGTAAAATCTGAAATGAAGAACTTGGAAATGAAGATCTGGAAACCAGTATTGCTTCCTTTGTTTACAGGTGATCAAGACCTCAGTGGAGGTTGAAAGCACTTCCAAGTTTCTAATTTTTTTATGCAACTATTGCATGTTAACTTTTTATAACCTACCCACACTGTATGCCTTAATTTTTTTACCACATTTCAGTTATTTATGTGAATAATATTTCACTAAATAAAAAGTGCATAATATAATAAAATGTGAATAAATAAATCCATCGCTCTTTCCACGTTAAGCAACGCACAGCAACCGAAAAATTGTTATTCGGCCGCCGTCGGGGAATCGAACCCCGAATCTCTCAATATCTAGCCGAGCGCGTTAACCTTACATCACAGCGATTAACAATTCACTGCGCTATGCATGTTTTTCTTTTTCAGTCAGCATCTGACATCATAAGTCCGTAAGATGGGCTCAGCTACTGAGACATCTCCATCTGGTGGTCATTAACGGCACTGGCTATATATAATTATAGCAATAATCCAAAGGGCGAGATCCAAGGTGAAAATCATCTAAATATGTAGCGTTGGTTGAATAAATAAATCCATTGCTCTTTCCACGTTAAGCAACGCACAGCAACCGAAAAATTGCTATTCGGCCACCGTCGGGGAATCGAACCCTGAATCTCTTGATATCTAGCCAAGGATATCGAGAGATTTGGGATTCGATTCCCCGACGGCGGCCGAATAACAATTTTTCAGTTGCTGTGCGTTGCTTAACGTGGAAAAAGCGATGGATTTATTTATTCAACTGACGCCACATATTTAGATGATTTTCATAATAAAATGTATTTTTGCAATTTTCACTGTCATATATTTGACTAACATTCTTAACAAAATGTTTTGAACTTGGCAATAATTGATGACATGACTATTCCTAGACTTAATGCATTACAAATATCTCCAAATTATGAGTTTTTCCTAAGGAATAAAAGGAAATAATATGTTGAATTTTCGGGTAGCGCCCCTACCCATTTTCAGGTCTACAGTTATAGTAGGTGTTGCCATTCACGAGATAAATTCCAACTTTTCAAATCATTTAATGTTGTACTACTCTCTATTTCCAGTCCTGATAATTTTCTTTTGAAAAAATGCTGTTGATGTGTCAGAACTTCTACTGAGTCCCAAAGCACTTTATGTCCTGTATTTTGAACATGTCTGTCCAAACCTGTTTTGTTTGTCATATTTTGAATTGCAGCTTTATGTTCTGCCAATCTGGTTTAAAGCTGCTTTTTGTTTTTCAAATTGTGCATTTTTTATCAAAAATGTTTTGATAAAAAATGCACAATTATAATTATCAAGCAATTTTTCTGAAACTCATACATGCAACTTTATCAACTGCATCATAAAAACATATTTCATTTCTATTTTCTCTTACAGCCACGTGAGGTTATTACTCTTAACTCATTGTTAAATAATTTGAGCTTCTAGAAGCTTTATTTGAAAGAGGCTACAGCAACCAATAACAATGGAAAATTCTTAGAGCTACTTCAACATCTGAGTACAATTCTATAAGGTTATGTTTGTCACATTACGGGTAAATTGATAGCAGCCTATGAGGAAATCTAAAGGCCTTGAGGCATTTCCTTGGGAGCCTCTTCTTCAGTTCACTGTCCTTTCATGGGCATTTGCATATTTCTGGAATGTGAGTGCCGGAACTCTTTGTTCGATATGTATCTGCATGTTAATTGGAATGCATAGTTTTGAGTTCTTTGTTCTAGAGTGAGATAAAGGATTGGGGAATTGAGATTCAAGGGCGACTGTCTGTTATCATGAGAGTTCTTTGCTGCCTGTACATGTTGTCGGAGGCTGTTGCTTCTGTCCTTATTTTTCCTTAGGACGATAGTTCAGTATGCTTGTTGATGAGATTACCAATTGGATGTAGGGCCTGCAGCCATCAACGTTTGGAGTTGATGTGATGATGTTGGAGTTGCCTGGTGTTCCAGTCTTGATTCTTCTACCTACTAGGAAACGTCAGTGCAGCAGAGGGGTGTCTATGCTGTGCTCCTGCTGATGAAGTAGACCACTGTGTGCAATGGATTAACCTTGTCTACAATTTTGGTAGCACAATTGCCTGGAATCCCAGTCTTGATTCTTCTATCTGCCGGTAAATGTCAGTGCAGCAGAGAGGTGTCTAAGCTGAACTCCTCCTGTTGATGAGGATCTCTGTGTTTCTTGGATTAGCCTCATCAACAGACATGGTGGGACTATGGCCTGGTGTTCCAGACTTGATTCTTCTGCCTGCTGGTGAACGTTGGTGCTGTGGAGGGGTGTCTACACTGAATTTCTGCTGATGATGTGGACCACTGTGCTTATTGGATTAACCTCATCAATGGACTCAGTTGAACCAGTGCCTGGTGTTCCAGTTTTGATTGCTCTACTTGCCTGTGAACGTAGGTACAGCAGAGGGATGTCTACGCTGAACTTCTGCTGATGATGTGGACCCCCGAGTGTATTGATCTGCCTGCATCGACAGTTCTCGTCGGACGACTGCTTTATGTTCCAGTTTGTGTATGTGTTGTTGAAAGATGTTTACTCAAGGACTGGCATGTGGGAATTATCACCGTGTAGGAGTTGTGAGCATTTCTTCTACATGATCGATCATCTCAAGGTAAATGTATTCTTGGCCTTTAAAAGCAAAAATTGTGATAATTTGGAATTAATTATTTGAGATTTCATTGAACAGTTAAACTTGAATTCGTGTTGTTAAATTTTGTGCACTGTCGCTATTTATTTAACTAAATGAATATCAACTTATTTAGGACAGTCCTTTCTGGGGGGGGTAAGCTAGCTGGGGCCGGGCATAGAGATAGTTGCGGGTTGGACCGTCACATGTTTATGAATTATTAATGCAAGATCTAAAGAAATCGCTGACTTGATATTTAGATCTCAATAGTTTAGCATGTCACTCTTATGTGAATGTGATTTAGAATTTTTATTGCTCTTCCACAAAACACTATTAAAAAGCCATAAAAAAGTAGCAATCCATGGTTTTCACTATAGGCAGCATGCTTGCTTGAAAGTAAAACAAAACATGAAGAAAATTCAATTTTTGTTTCTTCTACTTTTCTGCATGTGTATTTGATATCATTCATTCAACTTTTCTTTATCAGGGAATTTTTTTTCTTTTTTGTAAAAAATGGCAATCAAACATTTCTCAACTTATTTTTGCCCAAGCAATTTTTCGAGCAAACTGTGAGCAAAACTAAAACTGTGCTTTTTGTTCAAGCACAGTTTTAGTTCTTAATTTTAAAACAAATGGAGTAGTGACAACTACTCTAAAAAGTTACACAATGCTCATAAAAGTGCAATATTGCCCAATATTCCATGTAAAACAAACTTAGTGATACCAAAACCATTTCTTACATATTAAAAGTATAAAAAGCAAATACACATAGATGCACATTAGGTAGTTAACTGTTTAACCAGCAAAAATTTTGCCAAGCTCCATTTATGAATTCCATCTATATCCTCCCACTAACACAGCTGCAGTTCACGGACTGATCAGTAGATCAACAGGTTGACCTTGAATCAGAGCTTACCAAAGCAGATGCTGGATTAGATGCAAAAAACAAAACAAAAAAATCAGATGTCAGAAATTCAAGTACATATGATCCCAAAATAAAAATATCAACTTTGTTTTTGTTGTGACTGGGTTCAGTTCCATATGATAAATATTCAATGAATACACTTATGGTTAGCACAACAATTTAATATTAAAAATCTATCAGAACACAAATTAATAAACTATCAGAACACAAATTAATAAACTAAGCAATTGGCTCATCAACCTAACTGTAGAAAACATAATATCATATCCTAACATCCTACATAATATCATATCCTAATTTAATGATGCATCTGCCTCGACCATTGCCAGAAGTTCTCCACAACATTTTTGTGGTTTTCAAACAGTCCGTGCATTCAAAACATGCAAAAAATCACATGCACTACATTTTATATTATAACATGCGACATCATCAGAGACAATTGCGTATTAACTACAACAATTTTACTAACCAATTCTTAATTTCTTGTTGCCAATAGCAAGTTGGTAACCAGAAATTTTGTGCCTTGGTTCCATAAAATGTATTAAGCACCTACCTCCAACAAAAAGTTCAATGCCACCAGCCTCTTTAATTTTGTCCTCATAGCTAACACATTCAGCCTGAAGATCAGGGGCATTGCCATCCAAAATATGAACATTTTGTGGCTGAATGTCTATGTGCTTAAAAAAGTTATTCCACATGTAAGAATGGTAGCTTTCTGGATGATCTCTTGGCAGTCCTAAAAAAAAAAAAAACAATTATTAAAAAAAATATAACACTGCAATTACTTATGGTTTAAGATGCCACCCATGATGCTACACAACATCTTATTATCCAAATAAAATACACTGAGAGGTCTGTATGTCTTCATTAAAAAAAATTTAAAAGCCCAAATTTTAACATCAAAGACAGTAATGATTGAAAAAAACAAGAGAAAAAATCTGCTATTACAACGACCCAGCCGACCTTCCATATGCATGGAGATACCTCATTGAGCAATTAAAGAAAAAAGAACAAAAAAAAAAAAACAGCCAACGCTTTCAGATCAAGACAAATACTGAGTCGGTTGACGTACGGAAGATGGCTGTACCAAACAATTTGAAATCGGGAGCAAATTCGGACATTCTAATCAAGAACTAATACGTACGTGACGTAAAATGCACAATAAAACCAAAATTTGAATGCGCAAAAAATTCTGTTGGCATGGAACTTTTGAGTCATGCTGCAGATTGTGAGATAGTTGGCCGATGAACAATAGGTACGATGAGAAACACGTCGTTTAGCAAACAGATGAAGACTATGAGAATGATAGTCGAAACTAGTCTGGGAATATTAGTGCAGCGGGAAACAAAGTCTAAGCTATCGTCAAGACAGAGTATTTTACCAGATTGATTTCCCTTCAACTTAAAGGTTTGACCGAACGTTCAAAATTTTATTATTTTAGATGTCATTTTTAGAATCACGATTCATTAAAAAGAATAGTTACCCACCTGTTTTAACTTATAAAGTACAAACAAAGTCTAAACTATCGTCAAGACAGAATATTTTACCAGATCGATTTTCCCTTCTACTTGAAGATTTGACCGTTCAATATTTCATTATTTTAGATGTCATTTTTAGAATCACGATTCATTAAGAAGAATTGTTACTCACCTGTTAACTTCTCCTGTAGAATATCATCACGAAGTGATTGCAGGAAGTGATTACTGAAGACTTCAAGAAATTTAAGATTTCGCCAAGTAAAAGTTCAATATCCGAAATACTCCAAGAAAACGAAAATGTGAGTAACAGCCTTTATATAATATTTTACCTTATTAATATTAAACAGTACACAATATTACAACTGCATGGTTGACAAATACGTACAATAATGATTATGACTATGTAATGAAGTTCAACACAGAAATGTGTTAGAACTAACTGAATGTAACACTAAAACTGGAGATTTAAATAGCTAATGCCATCTCAATAGTGGGGTGACTGAGTTGCACGAGGTTGAACCAATTAACAAAGAAAATGAACGTCCAGGTTATCAAGAACTGTAAAAATAATAGAATCTTATTGTGTAGAGAAGTAGAACACCTGAACATCCTAACAACATGTAAAAACAATGGTGTCACACCAAAATTCCTACAAATTAGAGTTAAGCCAATAAACTATAAGGATAAAAGCATTTTAAAAACTTGTGAAGTTAAAAGATTAAGAGCCTGTATTAGAGAAAAAAGAAAAAGATATTGACAAACTCATTAAGAAGAACTACAAATTATGCAATCAATGCATGCTACAATATGATAAAGAAGGAACTAAAGAAACACTCATTAAGATATTCGCAATTGTCGATAGACAACAATTACTATATCAAAGAAGACATTTCAATAAGATTGAGAACTTAATAAATGACAAATAAAGGTAACTTGATCACGCTAGTTACGTTAACTGAAAACTTTACAAAAGTTCGGAAGTTGGAAGCTTTCGACCTTATCTTAGGTCTTCATCACGCCAATGGAGGACTAAGATTGTTGCCAAATTCTACATTTTAATTTTTCCTATTTTTGTTGCCAAAACTTAGAATTGATCTCCAGATCAACGGAATGTAGAGAGGAGATTCGGAGTTGCAAGTCATTGAGTTGAAAATAATTTCTATGCTTTCACGGTAACGGAGGGCAAAACGATTGTCAAAAGAAGCAATTCGTTTTGCTTCGTTCCAGTGGGGAACTGCAGATGTGTCTTCCATTGTCAAAATAGACAAGGCAGTATTAGGATTGGAACGAAGCAAAACGAATTGCTTCTTTTGACAATCGTTTTGCCCTCCGTTACCGTGAAAGCATAGAAATTATTTTCAACTCAATGACTTGCAACTCCGAATCTCCTCTCTACATTCCGTTGATCTGGAGATCAATTCTAAGTTCTGGCAACAAAAATAGGAAAAATTCAAATGTAGAATCTGGCAACAATCTTAGTCCTCCATTGGCGTGATGAAGACCTAAGATAAGGTCGAAAGCTTCCAACTTCCGAACTTTTGTAAAGTTTTCAGTTAACGTAACTAGCGTGATCAAGTTACCTTTATTTGTTAATATTGTTACGTGTTTTGCCCATAATCGTCACTTAATAAATGACAAAAATAATAACAGAAAAGAAAAAACTGCACCCCAAATGGACAAGCAAAGTTCTGTTTATCAATAAATTTAATATGGAGTTGTCTTCTTTACAAGTCAAAGCACTCAATAGGGGTATTAGATATGCATATGAACAAAAAATGCTAAAAACAGAAGTCTTGATCCCATACATGGAAGATGTAATTAGAAAATTACCAAACGACAGACAAAATTCTACAAGATTTAAAATGATAAGAGCAATTAATAACAAAGAAACAAAAAAAAAAAAAAAAAAAGAAATACAGCAGCCAGCCTTTAAATATAAAAGACTTGAGCTACTAAAACTGAGAAACAACCCAGCAATAAAATGTGTTTGTGCAGATAAAGCCAAACAAATAATTATCTTAGATAAAGAAGAATATAACCTGAAAATGAAGAAGGCTAATGCTGAACTAAATGTTGAAGAGATTAACAAAGATCCAACAGATAACATTATAAGAAAGATGGCTAACATAAAAAAGTCACAGCAATTTGCCATACAATATAAGAAATAAAGCAATTCCACCAGTTGGAGCATCTATTCCATGTATTTTCAGCAAAATCAAGACGCATAAAGATGGAGAACCCTTATGTCCAATTGTGAATAAAACTATCGCTCCAACTATTCACCTTGAAAAAGAATTGTTTAGACACTTAAAACAATATTATAACCAACATGATTATACTATCAACAATTCTACTGAAGTTACTGAAAAGCTCAAAACGGTTAAATCAACGAATTTGTTATGATTAGTTTAGACGTAGCATCTCTATACCCAAATACTCCTATTAATGAATCAATTAGGCTTTTAGGCCAAAGATTAAAAGATGAAGAAGCCTTTGACTCTGAAAGAAACAGTATTATCCAAGCTGTAAAATTTATTACTGACAATAACTACTTCACATACGATAAAAAATCCATAGACAAAAATAAGGTGCACCACAGGGATCTTCAATTTCTGGTCTTCTGGCTGAAATAATATTACAACACATTGAAAATAACTTAATTAAATCACACAATAAAAATAAACCATTAATATACACTGAAGAGCAATTGAATTAGAGATACTTGTCTAGTAACATGTAGCACCACCTTTCGCCCTGATGACGGCGGCGATTCGCATCGGCATGGACTCGACAAGACCCCGGAACCATTGGGAAGCCATACGGATCCACGACCCCTGAACAAGCTCCCACAGTTCACAAAGATTTGATGGAGCGGGGGGGGGGGGGGTGTCAGAGCCTCGAACATCTCTCTCGGTGACATCCCAGATGTGCTCGATGGGATTGAGGTCAGGTGACATAGCTGGCCAAGGAAGCGAGGTCACGTCGGTGGAGTGTTCATCCCACCATTTGGATACAATTCGGGAGCGATGGCACGGTGCATTGTCTTGTTGCAGGATGAGGTCCCCAGTGGGATGTTGAAGATGCACAAACGGGAGGAAATGGTCTTCCAGGATATCCCGGTAATGTTGACCTGTGAGGGATGATGTCACACGTACCAGGGGTCTCATTTCAGTCTACGTAAACAGTCCCCAGACGAGAATGCCACCCCCACCAGCTTGAAGAGTACCCTGCTGGCAAGAAGGATCCATCGCTTGATGTGGTTTGTGCCGTACTCGTATCCTGCCATCCACATGTACCAATGTGAATCTCGACTCATCAGTCCAGGCAACATTTTTCCACGTGTCTAGGGTGCAGTGGTGATGTTCCCGCGCCCATGCTAATCTTTGCACCCTGTGATGTGCGATCAGCAGTGGTAACCCTCGTGGGACGTTGGCTTCTGTGCTCCATAGCGAGGAGATGGTTTTGGATCGTGTGGCTGCTTACACGTTTTTGTGCACCAGCGTTAAATTGCCGAGTGATTTTTTGCACTGTGGCCCGTCTATCCACTGTTACAATGCAAGCTAGCCGACGATGACCCTGCTCATCCACACGCTGTTGTCCACGGCAGTTGGCCCTTGCAGGGATGGTTTTACCGTATTCGATGTACTCACGGTGCACCCATGACACTGTGGCTTGTGAAAAACCCAGTGCCTGCATGACTTCTGAGATGGAGTGACCCATTCGTCGGGCCCCAACAATTTGCCCACGATTAAATGTGCTTAGATCCTTTGTCTTACCCATACTGCGTCCGACTCTTACTGATTCCCGTCGCATCACTCCTTATATTGTCGAATCACTGCATACGTCATGTCGTTTCCATTTACAGGGCCGCCCACAGCGCCACATTTGCATAACGCCAGCTGTCTCTAATTCAATTGCTCTTCAGTGTATTTAAATATGTCAATGATATCCTCATCTTCTGGTTGGTTGGTTCATTGATTTTATTGGCGCAAGGGCCATGGTTGGCCAAAGAGCGCCAAACAAAAGACATAAAAAGAGAACAAAATCAATAAAACATGTACACAAGGCTAAAAACAGGATGAAGCGGTAAAAGTGAAAGATGGAAATGAATACGGTAAAAACTACAAGACAGACAGACAAACAAACAGTATTAAAAACGTGCGATGAAGCTTAAAATATGACTGATCAAATAAAACTGAAGAATGAGAACGATGAAAGGGCTAAAAGAGATAATGAAACAAACAGTACTAAAAACATGATACAAAGATTAAAATCTAGCTGATTCAGTAAAACTGAAAAATGAGTATGATGATAGGGCTAAAATCTAGATACGTTTAAAATAGTCAATTTGTTTAAAAAATGAAAAAACAACAACAGTATTGCAGTGGTCATTGAGGAGCCGCTGCAGTGTAGCGGCGTCCTCGTTCAACAAATGAGAATGAAAGAAATGAAAACGTACATCACGAAAACGAACACAGGTACACAAAAGATGAGTGACGGTGAGTCGGCAGTTGCACGTCTCACACATCGGCGCAGTGTCGCCACACAGCAAAAAGCGGTGAGTGAAACGACAATGCCCAATGCGGAGACGCGCAAGCACCACTTCCTCCCTGCGGTTCCGACGAGATGAGGAGTTCCAGATTTCGAGAATAGGTTTTATACGATGCAGTTTATTTTCCACCTGTTGGTCCCACAGACCCTGCCACGTTTGTTTGATATGATCACGAACAAGAAATCGAAAATCGCGATGAAAGAGTGGCAAGGGTGTGACGACCAAAGAGGAAGCAGATCTAGCGGCAGCATCAGCACACTCGTTACCCGAGATTCCAACATGCCCAGGAATCCAGACGAATTGAATCTGGACACCGGCCTCAAGCAAGGAACGAAGAAGCCCCCGTACGTTCAAAAGAAAAGGATGATTACAATAGTCCAGCGATGACAAAGACTGCAGGACACTTAAGGAATCCGTATAGACCATAGCACTATGATGAGAACTCGACTGAACATGAAGAAGTGCAAGATACACAGCATGCATCTCCGCCGAAAACACCGTGGCCTCAGCTGGGATCCGCGCTACTGACACGTCATCAACACAGACAGCTGCGGATCCAACGACTCCATGCATCTTGGAGCCATCAGTGAAAATGGGAGTGTATTCAGTTTTGAGGGCACGGTGCTCAGCGAAGAGCTGCTGGTACACTGACGCAGGGGTTGAGGATTTGTTGAAAGACGTAAAGGTGGTATCAACCATGACACCAAGTGGGTGCCATGGAGGATCCCCAAAGCCCCTGGTCGCTGCAACAAGCGACAAGTCGAGCCCTGCATCACGAGCTACGGCCGCCATACGAAGACCGAAGGTTGGAACGCACGAAGGCCGGTTCGCAAATAAACGAGCATGCTGAGGATGGAAAACTGCACCGTACAAAGGATGGTCTGGAAGAGACCGAAGTTTTAAGTAAAAGTGGACAGACAGCTGCAGACGGCGTAATTCAAGCGATGGTTCGTTCGCATCAGCGTAAAGGCTGGGAATCGGAGATGTTCGAAATGCTCCCGTACAAAGACGCAGCGCCTGATGATGAACAGCGTCCTAAGGCCGGAGAACGGAAGGACGAGCCGAGCCATACACGATACAGCCGTAATCCAGTTTCGACCGAATTAAGGAGTGGTAAATGCGAAACAAAGAGATCCTGTCTGCACCCCACGAAACTCTCGAAAGGATTTTTAGAATAGAAAGAGCACGCAGACAGGAAATCTTGAGCCGCCGAACGTGCACACGGAACGTAAGCGCACGGTCGACGGTCAGTCCAAGGAACTTGGTCTCCGGCAAAACTGGAATGGCTGCACGGTCCAAATACAGCTCGGGGTCAGGATGGAGGCCACGCCTCCAGCAGAAATGAACACACGCTGTCTTGTCGGGAGAAAGAACGAAACCATTGCTATTCGCCGCTTTAAAAATCTGATTAATACTAGATTGCAACTGCCTTTCAATGAAACGCATGCTCGATGACGAGCAGAAGATGTGCAAGTCATCGACATACACAGTAGCTGAAACCGCAGGAGGAAGATTTGTGAGGAGACAATTAATGCGAAGGATGAACAATGTGACAGATAAAATGCAACCTTGAGGAACACCTTGTTCTTGATGGAATGTTGCAGATAGCGTCGTACCCAGGCGCACCTGGAACACCCGATTGCGAAGAAAATTTACAATAAAGGTCGGAAGATTCCCTCGCAATCCGCATGCGTGGGGGTCACGGATAATCCCGTGCCGCCACGCACGATCATAGGCTTTCTCGATGTCAAAGAATACAGAAACCAGGTGCTGCCTACGCACGAACGCCTCGCGCACAGATGTCTCAAGGTGCAGGAGATGATCGTGAGGTGAACGATGACGCCGAAAACCGCTTTGTGATGGTGAAAGTAATTGATGATGTTCTAAAAAATGAATTAACCGTGAGTTAACCATGCGTTCGAGAACTTTACACAGACAGCTAGTGAGAGCAATTGGGCGATAACTAGAGGGAGACTTAGGATCCTTGCCAGGCTTCGGAAAAGGTAGAACAAAAGCCTTTCGCCAAGACTCCGGGAAACTGTGTTCTAACCAGATGCGGTTGTATAAGATTAAAAGGTTCTCGAGAGACGACTGGGAGAGATGACGGAGCATGTCGTAGTGGATGTCATCGGGACCGACAGAAGTAGCCCCGGACCGATGCAGAGCCACCCGAAGTTCACACATGCTGAAGGGGGAGTTATAACCAGTGTCGGTATACGGCGCAAAAGAGATTCTCTGGCGTTCCGCGGAGGATTGAATCCTATGAAAGGAGGCCGGATACGCCAGATCACTCGAAACGGAGGCAAACGCCTCCCCCAAACAATCTGCAATCTCCCCGACGTCAGCATATGTGCAGCCGTTACTCTCGAGAATGGCAATCTGGTGTGAACTGTAGGTACCCCGGATCTTACGAATCCTTTCCCACACAGTTTTCGAATTGGCACGTGAGGTAAGAGATGATACATACTGGATCCAAGACTCCCTCTTGCTACGTCGACGCACCAACCGAGCATAGGATTTAGCACGTTTAAAAGCAACGAGATGAGCCTCTGTTGGATAACGCCGAAAAGTAGACCAGGCCTTGTGCTGAGCTCTCCTAGCCGCTGCACATTTAGGATTCCACCAAGGTTTCGGAATTCTGGGGAGCTTCGTAGATGTTTTACGAATTGAAAGATCAGCTGCCTGAAGAATACAAGTTGTGACTTTAAGTACAGCTGCGTCAATTGACCCCTGGGTCACCATTTCAGAAGATATCACCGCGGACGATGTGAAGACCTCCCATCTGGCACAATCCATCCTCCATCGAGGTGGGCGGGAGGCAGAATATGGCACGTTTGCATGGTGCCAAAGGACGATTGGGAAGTGGTCGCTCCCATGGAGATCCTTACACACCGTCCACGACCAGTCAGCAATGATCGATGTGAACCCAAGGTCAAATCGATCGCACTGAAAGATCTTGTCGGCTCATGGAAGTAAGTGTCAGCACCGGTGTTTAAAAGGCACACAGAGGCCGAGCACAGAAGAGACTCTATGCGACGACCTCTAGCGCTGGCGCTGACACTACCCCACAAAGGATGATGAGCATTAAAAGTCACCCAAAAGAAGGAAGGGTGAAGGCAGCTGATCAATCAAGCTCTCCAGAACAGAGACGCTAACATCCTCATCCGGTGGTAGATAAACACTGCAAACAGTAAGAGGCACAGGCATGGAAATACGAACCGCCACGGCCTGCACAGTTGTGGAAACCGCGACGGAAGATACCGGAACCCTGTGAGGGACGAGAATAGCGACACCCCCACAGGCTATATTTCCAGACGAGTGGTCTGTCCAAAAAGCACTGTAGCCTCGAACTGAAAGCAGGTCTGATGGTTTAAGCTTTGTCTCCTGAAGACAAAGGCACACCGGAGAGTACAAATAAAGCAGATGTTTCACGTCATCAAAACTGGTGCGAAAACCTCGGCAGTTCCACTGAATTATTGAACCCATGGGCAAAAATGAAATGAAAAAGGAAATGGTTAAAATTGGTCAGCCTCCATTTCCTCTGGTGAGCGTTCCCCCAGAGTTGGTGGTGTGTGACCAGGGGCCAAGATTGGTGAATGCTTTGTCCCAAGTGTCTTAGCGGGATTTGCTCGCCGTTGATTGTTTGGCTGAGACTTTGAAGGAGAAGAAATGCTCTTCTTATCCTTGACCTTGGTGTTGATGTTGGTGTTAGTGTTGGCGTTTTTGCCAGAAGAAGTGGCCTGAGTTCCCTTGCTGGTGTTGGAGTGAGTCTGCGTCGGTGAAGTGGCGGGTGCCGCTTTCAGACCCCTAGCTCGCGACTGGAGTGCCTCCAGTCCGGCTGCGATGATTTCCTCCATATTGAATGGACAGTTAGGGGAGATCTGAACGTCGGTCTGAATGCCAACCGTAGATTTGGCAACCACCACTGAAGCGTATGATCGCCGATCAGATGTAACGGGAACCACTCTTCTTCTGGCCTCAGGATAGGAAATATTTTCCACCGTTTTGAGCCTTTGGATTTCCTTCTCCTCCTTCCACTTGGGACAATCTTTGACTGATGCTGGGTGTGAACCCTTGCAGTTCACACAAAACTCGGCCTCGGCCACACATTCTGAGAGTAGATGCTCTGTGGCACCACAGCGTCCACACCTAGGAGTACTCCTACATGACTGCTGAGAGTGGCCGTACGACTGGCACCTAAAACATCTCAACGGGTTAGGAATGTACGGTCGTACCTCGAGGTGGAGATACCCTGCCTTGATGGATGTAGGCAGGGAAGGGCAGTTGAATGTCAAGATAATGTTCCAGGATGGGACAAACTGCCCATTCCTCCTGAAAGAAATACGCCGCACACCCGTAACATGTTGGCTCCTCAGTTCTTCGAGAAGTTCCTCCTCAGTGCAATCAATAAGATCCCGAGAGAAGACAACACCTCGAGATGAATTTAGGTAACCGTGTGGTGTTATTTTGACCGGAGTCTCAAGCAGCATGCTGCTGTTGATAAGTGTGGAACTGTAGGCCACAGTAGACATCTCAACAAGAAGATCTCCAGACTGGAGCTTCTTGACGCTTTTAGGAGAGCTTGCAATTGATTGCAGTGCTTTATGGATCCAAAATGGACTTTTGGCACTCAAAGGCTTTGAAGGGTCCAATGAGTGCACAAAAAGAATCTAGCATTGGAAACATCAGCGACAAATTTTTTGGCGGAAGGACCTGAACCTTCCTCCATACCTCTTTTAGTTTTGGGTTCATGGGAAATTTCATTGAGAGCCATGAAAAAATTTAAAGGATTCATCCGCCGACTTCCCCACCCACAATCGAGCCCAACAAGGGAGAACCGGAGGTCCGCAAGCCCAAGTGGACGCAGGACACGGCTCTAGGGATAGCAAGCGGATATAGCAAGTTGATAGGGCAGACATGCGCTCGGCAAGCACCCAGACTTTCCCATGCCTGGGGAACACCCCTTTGGCATGCCCACCCTATCCCCAGACTCACCCTGTCGTACGAGACGACAAGCCGTTAAGAGGTCTGGGCTCCACTCGGCCACAGACCTCATTGACTAGGAGTGGGTTAGTTCCCAGCCGCCCGTTTAGGGTGAAGCAGGGGGCAAAGAGGAGTGTTGGCAACTGGCGACAACAACACCCAGGCCTCCAGAAACCTCAGCCTCCAGCATCCCCTTTTCCACCCTACGGGTCACCACACACGGCAAACGTGCAGGTAGGTCTAGCTAACCAGCTAGGAAAAACAAAGAAAGAAACATGAAATGGAGAAGACAGGAAAGAAAACGAGAAACTAAAATCCTGAGCTGGCGCATAATCACAACCTCAGCAACCTACAACTGAGGCGGGTTCATGTAAAGTGAAAAAAACATAAAAAATGTGAATATCATCACATATAGTACATGTTGGCTCGGGCCGTGGGGACGCCATCCCCCAGCAGCTGGATGAACAGCTGTCCCTTCGGTGATGTAATCGTTAAAGCCGCAGAGGCAAGAGAAACCGTCACAAGGTTAGCTCGGGCCGTGGGGGCGCCGCTCCCCAAATAACTGGAAAACCAGTTATCCCCGTGTGGGGCCTCATCTTCTGGCAGCAATCTGAAAGTGACCTGGAAAAGTTCATACAAAAATTCAATAGCTTCTATCCCTCAATACAGGTTACAATTGAAAGAGAAATAAATAGACAACATTTTTTAGATATATCTTTATTGAGAAACAACAAGAAGATTGAATATGCAGTCTATCGAAAACCAACATTTATACCGGCAATTATTCCGATAAATTCCAGCCACCCATGGAAATACAAATGGTCAACACTGCAATTTTATATAAGAAGAGCTTTAACCCACTCAAACAATGGAACAAACGAGATTACAGAAATCAATTGGATAACTGAAACTGCAAAAAAATTTGGATACGGAAAAAAGTTAATAGAAGAAATACTTAAAAATACAAAAAAGTCTCTAAATAACACCAACATAAAACCTAAGACAGAAAGAAAATTTGGAGCTAAATTTTCCTTCATTCCTCCACTTGCGAGTATTTTGAAAAAGGAATGTGCAAAAGAAAACTTACTACTAGCAGAGACCGTTATAGGTAATGAGACCATTTTGACAAAAGCAACAAAAAAGGATTGATTTTAGAAAAAGCAGGCGTATACATGATTCCAACAAGAAATATTGCAAGTGCAGAGAGAATAGATAAAACGAATAAAATGTACATAGGAAGCACCAAAAGAAGATTTAAAACAAGACTGGGAGAACACACATCCAACTGGAATAAAAATAAAATAAAACGTCATTAATTCAACATTGTATTGATAATGAGACAATCCCAGATTTTTTTTTTTTTTTTTTTTTTGATTGGAGGTTTAATGACCACCGTGAGCAACTCAATGGGCTATAAGCAGTCGCCCGTCCCTAATTTAGGGTTACTGGTTCCAGGGAAGGGAGAGAGCCAGTGCCGTAAGACAAACACAACATCCATGCCTCACCGGGATTCGAACCCGGACCCCTTTCGGACGAATGATCAGAGGCCATTGCTTAGACCACTGCGCCACCGGGGCGGCAATCCCAGATTGGCTGGAAGCCAAATTGATAACATCGCATAAAAGGAAAGCCCAAATTTTAACATCAGAGGCAGTAATGATTGAAAAAACAAGAGAAAAAACTGTTATTACAACGACCCAGTCGACCTTCCATACGCATGGAGATACCTCATTGAGCAAGAAAAGAAAAAAGAAAAAAAAACAGCCAAAATAAACGATTTAAGATCAAGACAAATACTGAGTCTGTTATCATATGTACTACATACTATATGTAGCAGTATCTACTGTTACTCACGTTATATTATTAACTTAGTGGTCGTTGGACAAGAATATGTTTAGGCTACACTATTACTGTATTAGATAAAAAGTGTTGACTCACCCATTTCACCATGAAAGTTCTGTTTATCCTGGGTAGATTAATAATATCACTTGGTTCTTTGCTCTGACTTTGATAATGAAGTCCTTTGTTAAAATGACCAGTAGTTAATGAGTTGTGCACAATAATAATAATTTTGAATTAAAACAGAAATGAACACCGGGAACGAAATATTCAATTTTCAACTATACAAAATCTTGTTAAAAGGAAATTTAAAAGAGGACATTATAAAACCAATTAAAACCTGAATCATAAAAGACTGGAAACGAAATCCCTATCCAACTGTGCCACCTCAATCCATACCAGTTTCGACATTATACCACATCCTTATCAATGGAGTATATGGCATTCTGACTTCAGGGTCTTTGAAAGCTCAATGATTCCATGCTGACTCACCGTCAGCCATGCCATGCACGTAATACATCGTAGTCGCTGTATCTGTTTGTTTCTGACACTACCGTGTCTATTAGCAATGCCATCTATTGTAGTATTTATCTCCTAAAGTTCATATTGATTATACATCTTCTTTCGTCTTTACTGAATCAGTTGACATACAGAAGATGGCGGCACCAAATAATTTGAAATCGGGAGCAAATTCGGACGTTCCAATCAAGAACTAATACGTATGTGACGTAAAATGCGCAATAAAACCAAAATTTGAATGCGCAAAGGGTTCTGTCAGTGTGGAACTTTTGAGTCATGCTGCAGATTATGAGATAGTTGGCCGATGAACAACAGGTACGATGAGGAACACGTTGTTTAACCCACAGCTGAAGACTATGAGAATGATAGTCGAAACTAGTCTGGGAACATTAGTGCAGTGGAAAACGAAGTCTAAGCTATCGTCAAGACAGAATGTTTTACCAGATCGATTTCCCTTCAACTTAAAAGTTTGTCCGTTCAATATTTTATTTTAGATGTCAGTTTTAGAATCACGATTCATTAAAAAGAATAGTTACCCACCTGTTTCAACTTATCAAGTACAAATGAAGACTAAGCTATCGTCAAGACAGAATATTTTACCAGATCGATTTTCCTTTCAACTTGAAGGTTTGACCGTTCAATATTTTATTATTTTAGATGGCATTTTTAGAATCACGATTCATTAAGAAGAATTGTTACCCACCTGTTTCAACTTCTCAAGTAGAATGTCGTCACAAAGTGACTGCATGAAGTGATTAATGAAGACCAAGAAATTTAAGATTTCGCCGAGTAAAAGTTCAATATCCCGAAATACTCCAAGAAAACGAAAATGTGAGTAACAGCCTTTATATAATATTTTACCTTATTAATATTCAATTGCATTCAACAATAATAACCCAGTGTCTGACAAAGATGAATGTTTCCCGCGTGCGTTTTGACACTCACACAACGTGAGAAACAGTACACAATATTACAACTGTATGGTTGACAAATATGTATAATAATGATTATAACCACGTAATGAAGTTCAATACAGAAATGTGTTAGAAGAACTAATTGAAAGAGGATTAAATCAGAAAACAATACTGAATAATTTAAAGGTCCTATATGGTCAGAAATCCAAAGAAGTTACAGCTACTATTGATGATATAAGAGCTGTGATAAATGGAATTGGTACATTTACTGAAAATACAGAACCTTTAGAAGATGACCCACAGCCATTGCAAGATATGCCTGAGAATGAAATAGTTGCTACAGTTTGGGATGAAGAATGGAGTGTGGGACAAGTTATCAGCAAAATGGATGAAGATACTGGTACACACAGAATAAAGTACATGAAAATAATTAAGAATGATTCAAATGTGTATTGGATATGGCCTGTAGAAGATGACGTTCACAAAACTAAACAGGAACAAATTCTGGTTATTCGTCCAATAATAGATGTTTCACCAGATGTTCCTTCCACAAGAACAATTATTTTTCAGTTGTCCAATCATGTTCTAATTAATAATGTTGCAGCAGATTTGTAACTTTAAAGTTGGTTTAACTTAGATTGTAAAATAAAAATTGAAGAAAATTATTACAACAGTGCTATTACTTTATTAACAATGCACATTTCTGAAGTACGGTAGAAAATATAGTCTTAATATAAAAATAGCTGGTTTGGACATTTTTAGGAGTATCCATGTGAAATATGTGTCAAATGTCATCTTTTTTTATATAGTATAAATTAAAGGAGTTCAAATTTAAATTCCATAACTTTATTTTTCCCCATAGCAATGCCCTCCCCCCCCTCCCCTACTGCTGGAAGGATTGGATGAACTTTGGTACTGTTTTCTTTCCTAATGTCTGGAGTACATGTATCATGCTTTTTATATAGTTTTGAGTAGAAATCTTTCACTCTTGTCAAAATTTTGCCTCTCTTTCTTGTTACAGAACCATTTTCTTTTCTCAGTGCCATAATCTGTTTTCTTCCCCATATATATATATATATGGGGTGTAAGGTCAGGTGATGCGTAACATCACAGCCTCTCCTTGACAAATGTCAACCCCGCCTTCTCGTGGCACATCCTGTTCCCACTAAAGGGGCTCTGACGACCGCCAATAGCGGTATAACAATACCATTGGGATTAGAGGAAATGCTATCCCACACTCCCCAATCCGCTTGGCCAGCGTGGTGAGTTATGGCCAAACCCCTCCAAAATGACTCCACAACTTAAATCTTGGCCCTCAGTCTCCGGCAGCTGGAATGTACCTGGCCAAGGCAGTGGCCAGTGCGACATGAAGGCAGAGGATGCTAAGAATCACCGGAGGACCAGACTACGCTGCCATCTGATGCTGATCTTGGCTACGTATAATGGACGCTCCCTATCTTCTGATTCAAGGCTTCTTGAATTGGAAGAGGAACTACAAAGAATCAAGTGGGACATCGTTGGGCTAAGTGAGGTAAGGAGAAAAGTATAAGATCTCATTGAACTGAAAAGTGGACATCTCTTCAACTATCGTGGGACTGATACTGGCAGAACTAGTGGTGTTGGATTTATAATAAACAAGAAACTGAAGGATAAAGTTGTGGAAGTTGAAAGTTCCTCTGACAGAGCTGCACGACTCGTTATCCAACTCTCGAGAAGATACCAGGCTCAGATTATTCAAACTTATGCACCCACCACAAGTCATCCTGAAGAAGAAATTGAAGAATTTTATCAGGAAATTCGTCATCTAAATAATAAAGGTAAGCAGCACTTAAAGATAATTATGGGAGATTTCAATGCAAAAATAGGGCAACAGCAACAGAATGAAACTTCAGTAGGTAAATTCGGTCACAGCAACAGAAACCAGCGTGGAAATACTCTCGTAGAGTTTGCAGAAGCAGAAGGGTTTTATATCTTGAACTCCTTTTTCAAGAAAAAGCCACACAGGAAATGGACATGGAGACATCCAAATGGGATGACAAGTGAAACTGATTTTATTATGTGTAACAAAAAATTGGTCATAGAAGACTGCAGGGTGCTAAACAAGTTCAACACAGGTAGTGACCATAGATTGGTGAGATGTAAGATGTACCTCAACACTAAACTCGAACGTGGCAAGCTCAAAAGACAAACAAAATGTATTGCAATAACCAACCTTAAAAAACACCATATTACCTTCAAGTTGGAACTGAAGAACAGATTCTCTGCTTTAGAAGGCCTAACATCGGAAGAAGTGGATATTTCTGAAGTTAACAGAAAAGTAACCAAAGCTCTTATGGAAACAGCAACAAAATTAGCTGGGTCTAAGAACAAGTTGCATGTGAACAAATTATCAGGAAAAACCAAAATTTTGATGCAAAAAAGAAGAGAGATGAGGACAACTAAAGAAGATGTGACTTCCAAAGTGGAATATATAGAGCTATGCAAGACAGTACGAAAAAGTATCACTGAAGACGTAAGGAAATTCAACTGTGAACTAGTGAGGAAAGCAATTGAAAACAGCCAAAGCCTAAAGATAGCAAAGGGACATCTCAGTAAGGGAAGAAAACAGATTATGGCACTGAGAAAAGAAGATGGTTCTGTAACAAGAAATAAAGGCAAAATTTTGACAAGAGTGAAAGATTTCTATTCCAAATTATATGAAAGGGATGATACATGTACTCCAGACATCATGAAAGGTACCAGTACCAGAAATCTTCCAGTCCTCCCAGCAGAAGTTGCACATGCAATCAAGAACATGAAGCGGGGAAAAGCTACAGGAGAAGATGGAATTACTGTAGACATCATACAAGAAGCAAGTGGAGAAATCGAAACAGTACTCGCACAAATTTTCACTCGATGCCTTAATGAAGGGAAAATTCCTCGAGGATTGGAACAACGCTACAATGATCTTGCTACATAAAAAAGGTGACATTGAGGATCTCTGGAACTACAGACCTATCAGCCTCCTATCAGTGGTTTATAAAATCTTCACCAAAGTTCTTTCACACCGCTTGAAGGTGACACTGGACATGGCTCAACCTAGAGAACAAGCTGGATTCAGGAGTGGCTACAGCACAATAGATCATATCCACGTACTGAGAGAACTAATTGAAAGAGCAAAAGAATATGAACTTCCATTGTGCACGCCTTTTATCGATTATGAAAAAGCCTTTGATTCGGTGAAACCATCAGCAGTTACAATGGCTCTGAAATCCTGCGGTATTGAAGATGCGTACATTAATATTATTAATAACAACTATGAAAATGCAAGTGCAAAGACTTGGCTGTTTGAAAATACAACACACATAAAAATTGGAAAAATAGTGAAAAGAGGTGACACCATATCTCCGAAGCTCTTTAATGCCACATTGGAAAATGTCTTTCAATCACTGAACTGGGAAAACTAAATGAAAAAGATTAATGGAGATTATCTAACCCACCTTCGTTTTGCTGATGACATAGTCATTTTTGCAACTACCCCATCAGAGCTGCAGCGTATGATCCAGGAACTTGCTGACAAGAGTAAAGAAGTGGGATTAAAAATGAACTTTCAGAAGACAAAAGTGATGTTCAATGCTTTTTCAAGAAATGGAGATTTATCGATTGATGGAGAAAAGCTGGAGATAACAGACACGTACGTTTATCTTGGATAGCAGATATCAAGTGAGGGTCACATTGATGAAGAAATTAATCGCCGTATAAAACTTGCCTGGAGAGCTTTTGGAAGAAACAGCATAATTTTCAAGAGCAATATGCCATTATGTCTTAAAAGAAAAGTGTTTGATCAATGCATCCTTCCAGTGCTTACGTATGGTGCAGAGACGTGGACCTTAACTAAAAGAGACATACAAAGGCTGCAGACAACTCAAAGCAGCATGGAGAGGTGCATGCTTGGTGTAACCAGGAGAGATAAGAAGAGCAACGCCTGGATCCGAAAAATGACAAAAGTGGAAGACATCCTGATCAGAGTTAAATCCCTGAAATGGCAATGGGCTGGACATACTGCCAGAAGGACAGACCATCGATGGACAGTCTTCTTCTGGGTCTTTTCCTGTTCCTTGGAATCCAATCTAAAATTTCGGCTGTCCATCGATGGTCTGTCCTTCTGGCAGTATGTCCAGCCCATTGCCATTTCAGGGATTTAACTCTGATCATGATGTCTTCCACACTTGTCATTTTTCGGATCCACGAGTCCCTCTTCTTATCTCTCCTGGTTACACCAAGCATGCACCTCTCCATGTTCCTTTGAGTTGTCTGCAGCCTTTGTATGTCTCTTTTAGTTAAGGTCCACGTCTCTGCACCATACGTAAGCATTGGAAGGATGCATTGATCAAACACTTTTCTTTTAAGACATAATGGCATATTGCTCTTGAAAATTATGCTGTTTCTTCCAAAAGCTCTCCAGGCAAGTTTTGTATGCCGATTAATTTCTTCATCAATGTGACCCTCACTTGATATCTGCTATCCAAGATAAACGTACGTGTCTGTTATCTCTAGCTTTTCTCCATCAATCAATAAATCTTCATTTCTTGTAAAAGCATTGAACATCACTTTTGTCTTCTGAAAGTTCATTTTTAATCCCACTTCTTTACTCTTGTCAGCAAGTTCCTGGATCACACGCTGCAGCTCTGATGGGGTAGTTGCAAAAATGACTATGTCATCAGCAAAATGAAGGTGGGTTAGATAATCTCCATTAATATTTATCCCTTTGTTTTCCCAGTTTAGTGATTGAAAGGCATTTTCCGATGTGGCATTAAAGAGCTTCGGAGATATGGTGTCACTTCTTTTCACTATTTTTCCAATTTTTATGTGTGTTGTATTTTCAAACAGCCAAGTCTTTGCACTTGCATTTTCATAGTTGCTATTAATAATATTAATGTACGCATCTTCAATACCGCAGGATTTCAGAGCCATTGTAACTGCTGATGGTTTCACCGAATCAAAGGCTTTTTCATAATCGATAAAAGCCATGCACAATGGAAGTTCATATTCCCTCGCTCTTTTAATTAGTTCTCTCAGTACGTGGATATGATCTATTGTGCTGTAGCCACTCCTGAATCCAGCTTGTTCTCTCGGTTGAGGCA
Organism: Macrothele yani; assembly: GCA_039090855.1. Classification (NCBI taxonomy): domain Eukaryota; kingdom Metazoa; phylum Arthropoda; class Arachnida; order Araneae; family Macrothelidae; genus Macrothele; species Macrothele yani. The sequence continues at coordinate 797,405 of CM076995.1, forward strand.
TGTCCAGTGTTACCTTCAAAAGGTGTGAAAGAACTTTAGTGAAGATTTTTTAAACCACTGATAGGAGGCTGATAGGTCTGTAGTTCCTGAGATCCTCAATGTCACCTTTTTTATGTAGCAGTGTTCCAATCCTCAGGAATCTGTCCTTCATTAAGGCATCGAGTGAAAATTTAGGCGAGTACTATTTCGATTTCTCCACTTGCTTCTTGTATGATGTCTACAGTAATTCCATCTTCTCCTGGAGCTTTTCCCCGCTTCATGTTTTTGATTGCATGTGCAACTTCTGCTGGGACGACTGGAAGAACTCTGGTACTGGTACCTTCCATGATGTCTGGAGTACATGTATCATCCCTTTCATATAATTTGGAGTAGAAATCTTTCACTCTTGTCAAAATTTCTCCTCTATTTCTTGTTACAGAACCATCTTCTTTTCTCAGTGCCATAATCTGTTTTCTTCCCTTACAGAGATGTCCCTTTGCTATCTTTAGGCTTTGGTTGTTTTCAATTGCTTTCCTTACTAGTTCACAGTTGAATTTCCTTACGTCTTCAGTGATACTTTTTCGTACTGTCTTGCATAGCTCTATATATTCCACTTTGGAAGTCACATCTTCTATAGTTGTCCTCATCTCTTTTCTTTTTGCATCAACATTTTGGTTTTTCCTGATAATTTGTTCACATGCAACTTGTTCTTAGACCCAGCTAATTTTGTTGCTGTTTCCATAAGAGCTTTGGTTACTTTTCTGTTAACTTCAGAAATATCCACTTCTTCCGATGTTAGGCCTTCTAACGCAGAGAATCTGTTCTTCAGTTCCAACTTGAAGGTAATATGGTGTTTTTTAAGGTTGGTTATGTCAATACATTTTGTTTGTCTTATGAGCTTGCCACGTTCCAGTTTAGTGTTGAGGTACATCTTACATCTCACCAATCTATGGTCACTACCTGTGTTGAACTTGTTTAGCACACTGCAGTCTTCTATGACGAATTTTTTGTCACCCATAAAAAAATCAATTTCACTTGTCGTCCCATTTGGATGTCTCCATGTCCATTTCCTGTGTGGCATTTTCTTGAAAAAGGAGTTCAAGATGAAAAACCCTTCTGCCTCTGCAAACTCAACGAGAGTATTTCCACGCTGGTTTCTGTTGCCGTGACCAAATTTACCTACTGAAGTTTCATTCTGTTGCCGCTGCCCTATTTTTGCATTGAAATCTCCCATAATTATCTTCAAGTGCTGCTTACCTTTATTATTTAGATGACGAATTTTCTCATAAAATTCTTCAATTTCTATATATATATATATCATCATCATTGTCAACCATTATCAATCCACTGCTGGACGAAGGTCTCCCCAAGTTTCCTCCACAACGGTCTGTCTTGTGCCAGTCTCCTCCATGTCACTCCCGCATACTTTAGCCAAGGTCAGCATCAGATGGCAGACTAGTCCGGTCCTCCGGAGATTCTTAGCACCCTCTGCCTTCATGTCGCACTGGCCGCTGCCTTGGCCAGGTACATTCCAGCTGCCGGAGACTGAGGGCCAAGATTTAAGTTGTGGTAATTTTGGAGGGGTTTGGCCATAACTCACCACGCTGGCCAAGCGGGTTGGTGAGTGTGGGATAGCATTTCCTCTAATCCCGATGGTATAGTTATACCGCTATTGGCGGTCGTCAGAGCCCCTTTAGTGGGAACAGGATGCACCACGAGAAGGCGGGGTTGACATTTGTCAAGGAGAGGCTGTGATGTTACGCATCACCTGACCTTACATCCCATATATATCATCATCATCATCATTGTCAACCATTATCAATCCACTGCTGGACGAAGGTCTCCCCAAGTTTCCTCCACAACGGTCTGTCTTGTGCCAGTCTCCTCCATGTCACCCCTGCATACTTTCGAATTTCATCCACCCATCTCCCATGTGGTCTTCTTCTGGGTCTTTTCCTGTCCCTTGGAATCCAATCTAAAATTTCGGCTGTCCATCGATGATCTGTCCTTCTGGCAGTATGTCCAGCCCATTGCCATTTCAGGGATTTGACTCTGATCATGATGTCTTCCACTCTTGTCATTTTTCGGATCCACGAGTTCCTCTTCTTATCTCTCCTGGTTATACCAAGCATGCACCTCTCCATGCTTCTTTGAGTTGTCTGCAGCCTTTGTATGTCTCTTTTAGTTAAGGTCCACGTCTCTGCACCATACGTAAGCACTGGAAGGATGCATTGATCAAACACTTTTCTTTTAAGACATAATGGCATATTGCTCTTGAAAATTATGCTGTTTCTTCCAAAAGCTCTCCAGGCAAGTTTTGTGCGCCGATTAATTTCTTCATCAATGTGACCCTCACTTGATATCTGCTGTCCAAGATAAACGTACGTGTCTGTTATCTCCAGCTTTTCTCCATCAATCGATAAATCTTCATTTCTTGTAAAAGCATTGAACATCACTTTTGTCTTCTGAAAGTTCATTTTTAATCCCACTTCTTTACTCTTGTCAGCAAGTTCCTGGATCATACTCTGCAGCTCTGATGGGCTAGTTGCAAAAATGACTACGTCATCAGCAAAACGAAGGTGGGTTAGATAATCTCCATTAATCTTTATCCCCTTGTTTTCATAGTTCAGTGACTGAAAAACACCCTCCAATGTGGCATTAAAGAGCTTCGGAGATATGGTGTCACCTTGTCTCACTCCCTTTCCAATTTTTATGTGTGTTGTATTTTCAAACAGCCTAATCTTTGCACTTGCATTTTCATAGATGTTATTAATAATATTAATGTATGCATCTTCAATACCGCAGGTTTTCAGAGCCATTGTAACTGCTGATGGTTTCACCGAATCAAAGGCTTTTTCATAATCGATAAAAGCCATGCACAATGGAAGTTCATATTCCCTCGCTCTTTCAATTAGTTCTCTCAGCACATGGATATGATCTATTGTGCTGTAGCCACTCCTGAATCCAGCTTGTTCTCTCGGTTGAGCCATGTCCAGTGTTACCTTCAAGCGGCGTGAAATAACTTTAGTGAAGATTTTATAAACTACTGATAGGAGGCTGATAGGTCTGTAGTTTCCGAGATCCTCAATGTCACCTTTCTTATGTAGCAGGATCATTGTAGCGGTGTTCCAATCCTCAGGAATCTTTCCTTCATTAAGGCATCGAGTGAAAATTTGGGCGAGTACTGTTTCGATTTCTCCACTTGCTTCTTGTATGATGTCTACAGTAATTCCATCTTCTCCTGGAGCTTTTCCCCGCTTCATGTTCTTGATTGCATGTGCAACTTCTGCTGGAAGGACTGGAGGAACTCTGGTACTGGTATCTTTCATGATGTCTGGAGTGCATGTATCATCCCTTTCATATAATTTGGAGTAGAAATCTTTCACTCTTGTCAAAATTTCACCTCTATTTCTTGTTACAGAACCATCTTCTTTTCTCAGTGCCATAATCTGTTTTCTTCCCTTACTGAGATGTCCCTTTGCTATCTTTAGGCTTTGGTTGTTTTCAATTGCTTTCCTCACTAGTTCACAGTTGAATTTTCTTACGTCTTCAGTGATACTTTTTCGTACTGTCTTGCATAGCTCTATATATTCCACTTTGGAAGTCACATCTTCTTTAGTTGTCCTCATCTCTCTCCTTTTTTGCATCAACATTTTCGTTTTTCCTGATAATTTATTTACATGCAACTTGTTCTTAGACCCAGCTAATTTTGTTGCTGTTTCCATAAGAGCTTTGGTTACTTTTCTGTTAACTTCAGAGATGTCCACTTCTTTCGATGTTAGGCCTTCTAAAGCAGAGAACCTGTTCTTGAGTTCCAACTTGAAGGTATTATGGTGTTTTTTAAGGTTGGTTATGTCAATAGATTTTGTTTGTCTTATGAGCTTGCCACGTTCAAGTTTAGTGATATATTTATGTGTGTGTGTGTGTGTGAACTGTTATACTCTACTAAAAGTTGTACGTTTACTTCAATGATTGTTCGTTAAAAGTCATAAAGATTGTTCAAGAGTAGTCATCACACAGTTCCTGTGTTTTGAAAAATAAAAATGCACTGGCATTTTTAGCTGATTTAAAATGCATTGTTTTTGTGTAGTTCCATTATGATAAATTTAGTTGAAAATGATAAAATTTAGTTCTGTCAGTACTTGATTATTTTTAAAGATTGCTTTCAAAGGGCATAAATTAAAGTGTCGAATAATGTACATTACATTTATTTTTCATTTGCTTACATAAGTATAAATATTCATTATCTCTTGATTCTTTTGATTTCTTAAAAGGACCCAGAATATCTCACAAAGTACCCACTTTTTAAAAATCTGTGGGTCCCTAGGACTTAGCTTGATAACAGTGCAACTGTAGCTCTGATCTTAATAGATTTAACTCAAATGCTAAAACTTTACTTGCAAACCAAAATAACTAAAAACTACGAAAGTAAATAAAAACTTACCAACATATTCATCCATATTGAACGTCTTAACATAGCGAAATGACACACTTCCTTCTCTATGATACTGAATCAGCTTTTTGTAAGTTCCAAGTGGTGTACCACCTACGGTAAATGCAATCACATAAAAATTCAATAATAGTTTTAAAGTAAACACTAATTTACCACATAAAGATGAAAACAGAGTGTGATGTAATGATACGTAAGTTAAACCAATTTTAAAGATATTGATTATAACATTCATTCCCTCATTACTGTACCACACCTGCAAAAAGTATTCAAGTTGCTGTACAACACATAAATACTATTTCTTAACAGCAAAGTCTAAAATCTGCAATTCATGAAAATTGCATGCTTGCTAATTTATAAAGTTATATGCTGGCTAAAGAAACCAAAAAAACTGATACACTGAAAATTCCAAATGAGACTCTTACACAATATTCAGTATTAAAACACCTCTGCAAAATGTTTCAGTTTTCAAATTGTAATTCATCACTAGCTATGATCCAAGTCTTTTCTCTAATAAGCTCTCCCTCTCTAATCTTAATCTGTTGAGCAGGGCTTGTAAAGAATTCGTAATGAGAATAAACATGACGTTTAAATCTAAAGCTGTAAGTTGAACTGCTAAAAATATTAATTGTACAGTTCCAAAGAAAGTGCTTAAACAGATATCAGATTTTAACTAGCTAGGTGAACTAATGGAGGACCTCCATTTAGCATGATGAAGACCTAAGCTAAGGTCAAAAGCTTCCAACCTATAAGCTTTCTAAAAGCTATAACTTTCTGATGTAACAAAACTTCAATTAGTTATCTCTTGTTATGTGTTTTGCCCACCATCATCATCATAAATCTGTGACAAGTTATGAATAAAACTTTCAAAGACTAAATATCCTAATGAATTTTGAAACTATGATAGCCAGTCAATCTCACATGTTGATGAAGCTGATAGTTAATCCATCATAGCCCCCCAGAAACCCAACTTCAACATCCTCGTCGTGGGGTGGTGGAAACAGGTGGATTAGGTGCTGTGGTTCACAGTAGCTTCTCTTTTTGGAGCGTCCAAAACATGCTGGCTAACTGAGACTCTGGTCTACCTAACCTAAGGTGTAAGGTATCATGCTGAGGGCTGAATGGTACTGAGGTAGTAAAATATCAATATCGTTAACGATCCGTTCAGGGCACCAGGCGAAACCCTGTCGTAATTAGCCTTCCACCCAGGATAAGAGGATTACCAGGTGGTGACCTTTTATTTTCCTCCAGTTTCGTGGGACCAAATATGGAACCTTTTTTGACAACAACAAACCATGGGTTAGGGTCTGACTTCGTCAGTACCCAACCTGTAAAAGCAGCATCTTCCCAGCCAAGGCCAGGATCTGTTGATCTTGAGGTGAGGCCCAGTTGCTCTGGGAACACCTCTCAGGCTAAGGAGGGGAAGTTGTTTCACACAAGCAACCAAGACATCTGGAGGCAGCAGGTAATACCGGGTTGCCAAAAGAGTCTGTGGTTGCTAGTGAGGCTGGTAACAGCAAGGATGGGTTGCGACTTAGTAAGAGTGCTAAGCGCAACATCAAGAGGAAACTAGCAAGGCAGAGGAAGAGTCAAACTGACAAAGAGTCGAGTTCAGTGGGACCCACATCTGTAGACACTTCTCCACCTGTGGTGGACAAGAAAGGCAAGAGGCAGAGTTCTGTTCTCTCTACCCCATCTCCAGTCATGAGGAAGCCAACCAAAAGGGGTAGGGACGAGCCTTGTCCCAGCATTTATGGTGAGGCTGTCTCCACTGTCAGGATGGCCATCGTGAAGGAGAATTTCCTGAATGAGTGGCTTGATGACAGTGAGGTTGGGACTATTCAGGAAGAGCTTTTGAGGCATGTGGATGGTTCTCAAGCAGGAGAGCCTCTACCGTGCATCAAGAACTTTTCCCTGAACTCAGGAGCCCTTGTTTAACTTTGAGAAAACGAGGGAACAGGGCAATGGCTAACATCAGCCTTGGACAAAAATGATAAGGCTTTAAAGGGCACTGGGCTCAAGGTGATGAGGGCCAGTGAACTGCCAAAACCAATCAAGGTTGCCTTTAGGACAAGGGATATTTGGACCAAGGATCCAAACATCCTCTGCAGGAGGTTGTGTGCTTACAACAGCAGTTTGCATACAAACCACTGGAGGGTGTTGGATCGGGTACAAGATCCCAAGGCCGTCAGCTGGATTTTCTAGGTGGACAGGGAATCGGCTGAAGCCAAGTTCACTGCCTACACTGCGGTCGATGAGGGTCAATTCAAAGTACTACATGACCCTCAGGGCCCTAGCACTCCAAAGAAGGACACAGAAATGGAAGAGCCTCATTCTGAAGTTGTGGAACCAGAAACAACTACTGCATTGTCTTCCCCTGGCCATTGTCTCGAAGTAGGGAAGGACTCAGGTCCAGCTGCGAGTATGAGGGGGGGGGTGGATGTGATTGACCTGGGTGGTATCCACAAAGGTGTGGAGCTGGCTTCCAGCACCCACCGGGAGGATCCTGACCCGGCTGATCCTTCTACCACTTAGTCTCTCTGCCTATCTCACAATGGAGAACTGCATGAAATGTATCCAGATCAATCTCCACCATAGTCGGTCTGCATCTAATGCTTTGTGCTGCACACTGGCTGCAGAGGATGTTGATCTGGCTTTCATTCAAGAGTCATGGACACATAATGGAAAGATCCTGGGCTTACAAGGAGCAGGCTTTGGTGTCTTCTATAATACATCAAGTAGGAGACCAAGGACCTGTATGTTGGTGAGCAAAAGACATCATGGTATGCCACTTCCTGAATTTACCACAAGTGATACAACCATGATTAAACTTTTTATGTTATCTGATAGTGGCAGAGAAGAGCTGTATGCCGTCTCTGCATACTTAACATTTAATGAACCTGAACCACCTCCTTCTAAGGAGCTAAGAGATATTGTCCACTTTTGTGAGTCAGGTGGAAGATGCCTCATCATCTGCTGTGATGCCAATGCTTACCATATCATGTGGGGGAGCAGCGACTGCAACACATGAGGGGACAGCCTTTTGGAATATTTAGTAAGTACTAAACTTTATATTCTTAATCGAGGCAATGAGCCCACTTTTATTGTTTCTAATAGAAGTGAAGTCATTGACCTCATTCTCTGTAGTACTAACATGTTTGATCGTATTATTAAATGGCATGTACCTAGTGAACCTTCACTGTCTAATCATAGATATATTTGCTTTTCAGTTGCCAATGTAAGACAACAGCTGGTGCAAGTCAGAAATCCCAGAAGGACCAATTAGGTTAGCTTCAGGGATGATCTGGCAGCACATATTGAAGGCATGGAATTTAACATGTGCTCAGTATTAGATCTCCAGTTAGCCATTGACCAGTTGCAACAGTCTATTCTCGAATCTTATCACCAAAATTGTCAGGCCAAGACTGCTAGCTTACCAAGGCAAGTTCCTTGGTGGAATAAACAGCTTAGCAGTCTTAGAGGCAAAACTAGAAGGCTTTTTAATAAAGCCAAACATACTGGTGAGTGGACGGTATATAAGACTACCCTCACACAGTACAACAAAGCAATTAGAGAGGCAAAAGAGCCTCTTGGAGAGATTTCTGGGGAAGTATTTCACATGCTCCCAGTACTGCCAGATTTATGAAAATCATGGCTACGGGCAATGCAAATTGCCTGAACACCATCAAACTGGTTGATCGGAGCTTCACAAAAACTGGTAAAGAAACACTAACAGAAATGCTAGGTGTACACTTTCCAGATTCAAGCATAATTGACCCCACTGACATACACCCAGCTAACCTTGAGCACTGACGTGCATAAAAGGAGGACTGGAGGGTTGCCAGGGAGGTGGTTAGTTACTCTAGGATTAAGTGGTCCATTAATTCTTTTGAACTATATAAATCACCTGGCTGTGATGGAATTAGTCCCATCTTAATAAAGCAAGGACTGGAGATAATTAATCCACTCTTGTGTAAAATTTACCAGGCCTGCCTTGCGCTTGGTTATATACCAAGTGCTTGGAGACAGGCTAAGGTAATATTTATTGCCAAGCCAGGTAAGTCAAATTACCAAGAGGCAAAGGCCTTTAAACCTATTAGTCTAACATCTTTCTTTCTCAAGGCTCTTGAGAAGATGGTAGATAGGCATATTATTAGGGAGGTGGTTTTACTCCCTAAACCACTCTCAAAATTTCAGTTTGCCTATCAACAAGGCAAATCAACAAAAGAAGCTCTCCATGGCATAGTCTGTTGCCTGGAGAAGGCACTAGAACTTAAGGAGGTGGCATTAGCCACTTTGCTTGATATTGAAGGTGCCTTTGACAGGGTCTCTACAGAGACCATTGTGGGGACTGTGGAAAAACATGGTGTTAATAGAACCTGTTGTTAATGGATTAAGGCCATGCTCACAAGCAGAACGGTTGTGGCCTCACTACTCGAGGAGACTCTGCCGCTCTCCACCTGCTGGGGCTACCCTCAGGGAGGAGTTTGCTCTCCCCTGTTGTGGTGCCTGGTGGTGGATGAACTGCTGAGGATCCGAAAGAGGTCTGGTTGCAACTGTTTTGGTTATGCAGATGACGTGGCCATAATTGTCAAGGGAAATTTCCCTAAAACAGTCTCGAGTGTAATGCAAAGAACACTGGGACTTGTTGAGGATTGATGCAGGAAGGTTGGTCTATCAGTAAACCCTGACAAAGCCACCCTTGTGCCCTTCACTAGAAAGAGAAATTTTGGAGACCTTGGAGGTATTACTCTCTTTGGAAAAACAATTCCTCTCATAACACAGGTTAAGTACCTGGGAGTCATTTTGGACGGAGGCTTGACCTGGAAACAGCACATAGATTACTATATTGCCAGTGCCAAGAAAGTGTTCTGGTCATGTAGAGGTGCTATTGGCAAATCCTGGGGTCTTAACCTGAAGATCTTGCACTAGATATATACTACGGTCACTTATGGCTCAACGGTGTGGTGGCGCAGAGTTAACCTCTGCACGGTGCAGGTTGAACTTAACAAGTTGCAAAGGCTGGCCTGCATAGTTATATCAGAAGCAATGAGAACTACTCCAACAGCTGCATTGGAGTTGCTTCTTGATATTCTGCCACTTCACTTTCATATTGAAGGTGAGGCCATTATGGTGGCATATAGATTATGCTGCAATGGCATGTGGAGACCCTCGTTGTGGGTTGGCAGCCATACCAAGCCTATTCAGGAGTATTTTTGTAAGGAGCCCATCTTTCAAATGGGAACCGACAACATGCTAGTAAAGTATCATTTTGATAAAGCATTCAGTGTGAACTTTCTTAGTCGCAGTGAATGGGAAACATCCTTTGTCCCTGGTGCAGCGGTGAAACTGTTTGGTTTACTGACGGCTTTAGGACAAATGTAGGAGTTGGAGCAGGGCTTATCCAGAGGTTATGGTTCATGCCAAAGCCTTGGAAGGCATGCTACCGTGTTCTAAGCTGAGGTGTAAGCTATTTTGGCATCTGCCTCAGAATGTCTGATCAAAGGGTATCCCAACGTGCGTATCCAGATTTGTTCAGACAGCCAGGCAGCTTTACTGGCACTTCATCAGTGCCGCATTTCATCCAAAATCGTTTGGAACTGCCTCCAGACCCTAACTGATCTGGCAAACCGGAACAAAGTGCAACTGTTCTGGGTGCCAGGAAATAAGGGTTTTGTAGGCAATGAGAAAGCTGACCATCTTGCTAAAGAGGGGCAGAGCAGGCTTTTTATGGTCCAGAGCCTGCATTAGGGCTCACCTCTGGTGTGGCTAGAGGACTAATTAAAAGGCTGCAGAGGACTAAGCAGCTTGACCTCTGGCATGCTACCAAGGGACAGAGGCAGACAAAGGAACTTAATCAAGGACCCTTGCCTCATAGAGCTAAGGAACTCCTTAAACTGCTAAAAAAGGATATTGGACTGATTGTTGGTCAACTTACAGGACACTGTTGTCTTAATAGGCACCTTAATTTGATTAGGGTGAAAGAGGATCCACTTTGTAGAGGATGCCATCTAGAAGAGGAGACTTCCTTGCACTTTCTTTGTGACATTTTTGCAGCACTTAGGCTTGAACACTTTGGTACTCATAATTTGAGACCAAGTGATCTCTCTTTAGTACCAGTCAAGAGCATTCTTGCTTTTGCTTGTGCATCTGGCCTCTTTCAAGATTAGGGCTGGGGATGCACAATAGACCTTATGTCGTGGTGCTGGGTCATTGCACCTCCCATTGTTACAATTACAATTAATCCATCAAAAGCAAGAGTAGTAGTGAAGGTGAGCTACATAAAGAAATTTCTGAACGTTCATTAACATTTTTGAATGTATCTTTATGGTCAGTTGGTTAAACTCCTGTAAAAAATTATGAAATATGTAATTCATGAGACAAACATTAAGGGTTGTCTTATGTTATAAACGTGCTTTAGACTAAATATACATAATATCTAAGGTATTCTGATAAATTAAATAGACTAATTGATAAAAATATTCCCACTAAAAATTTTATTAATGAAAATTCTCTACCTACGTTTCAAAATTACTCTAACCTCGAACTCTCAGAAGTACAACAGGCTGCATTACAGAAGGGTAAAATATTTGTATACCCGCAGACTATTCCCCCAACTGAAAGGTGTATTCCAAAAATAGAGACCATCGTTCAAAGTGTCCCATATTCACACAAACCAAATTTAAGATTTAAGTTATATAGAAATATATTGGATGAATATAATCTGCAGTCTAAAAAGAAATTAAAATTGGAAAGATGATATATGAAAGACAACAACTACTAGACTTAAAAAAAGACCCTAATATTGTAATTTGTGAAGCAGATAAATCAAATCAGTTAACAATGCTGGATAAAAATGAATATATTGTTAAAATGAATGCAGCTATTGAGGAACTAAAATGTGAGATAATTAAAAAATACCCTGTTAACTCTCAGATAAACTTTTTGTCTAAAATTAGATATCATAGTTCACAACCTTCAGAAATTACCAGAGCCTATCCACCAGTAGGTACTGTAGTTCCAAGTATATTTGGAAAAATAAAAACCCATAAACCAGATAGACCATTTAGAGTTATCATTCCAAAATCAAAGTCTCCACTAATAAATTTAGAAAAGAAATTATACAAATTTTTGGCCCCCTTTTTCATGAATAATGAATACAGTTTAAAAAACAGTTTAGAGTTCATTGAGAAAATAAAATCTATTAATGCTCCATTATCTGGTGTGTTTATGGCAAGTTTAGATGTTAAATTACTTTTCCCGAGTACTCCTGTACCAAAGGCCATAGACATTATCATTAAAGAGTTAAAAAATAAATTTCAATTTAATAATGTACAAGAGTTATTTAATATTTTAACCTATATTTCCAATAACAATTACTTTGAGTTTGACAAAAAAAATCTATAGGCAAGAAGTAGGAGACCCAGTGGGATCAACATTATCTTCTTTATTTTCAGAAATAATCATGTGTGATATCGAAAACAAAATTATCATAAAACTTCCAGACCCACCTGTCATTTATTGTAGGTACATTGACAACATTTTTATTTTGTCTAAATTAAAACAAAAAGAACTAGAAATATTGAAGAATAAATATACTACTTGTTACCCCGAGGTTGAATTAACTTTGGAATTTGAACAAGATGAAAAAATTTCCTTTTTAGATATTGAACTAAAAAAAAAAAAAGACTTACATTTTGAATACAGAGTTTTTAGAAAACCAACCTATGTACCTATAATGATCCCATATCAGTCTGAACACCCAAAAACTCATAAAGTCAATAGTACTAGGAATTGGGTAAAACGAGCCTTCACACAGTCCTCAAACAGAAAGTACAGAGAAGAAATCCAATGGATTATTAACACAACCAAACAATATGGGTATCACACAAAAACTGTTAAAAGGTTGATTTTTGAATACAAAAATAATTTAAAGGAATCTAGTAAAAACATTCCAAAAAAGAAATACAAATTTTCAGGTTCTTTTCCTTTTATTAGAGGACTAAGTGGAATTTTTTTTTAAGATCAATGAAGAAACACAACATTATTTTTGGTCATTCTGTTCAGAATATTGGTAATTTAGTTATAAAGAAAAAATATAACAATACTATACTACAATCAGCAGGCGTGTATGAAATTCCTATTGCTTCACAGAGTTCTGGAGACCACATCTCTTACATTGGTAGCACAAGAAACACATTAATAAAAAGATTACATGAACATATAAAAAACTGGAACAAAAAAGAAGAAAAAACTACACTCATTCAACACTGCATTAATCATAAAAAATATACTGATTTTGAAAATATTAAATTACTAGCCACCCACACAAACGGAAAAACAAAACAAAAAAAAAACGCTGCCCCGGTGGCGCAATGGTCTAAGCGATGGCCTCTGATCATTTGTCTGAACGGGGTCCAGGTTTGAATCCCGGTGAGGCATGGATGTTGTGTTTGTCTTACGGCACTGGCTCTCTCCCTTACCTGGAACCAGTGACCCTAAATTAGGGACGGGCGACTGCTTATAGCCCACTGAGTTGCTCAAGGTGGTCGTTAAACCTCCAATCAAAAAAAAAAAAAAAGAAAAAAAGAATTAAGGATTTCTGAAAGTGTTATAATTGAACAAAAAAAGGATTATATATGCAACTTACAAGACCCTACCAACCTGGATACAGCCTAAAAGTCACTTATAAAAAATGAAAAAATCCATAAAAAAGACAAAAAAAAAAAAAAAAAAAAAGAACATTACAAAAAGTCACATCATTTAATGAAGGACTAAAAATAATACACCTGTTTCTACAAATAAATAGCAATAGCTCAAAAATAGCTACACAAAAAAGAAAAAATTGTACTTATGACTGATACACCTACCAACTCATCCAATAGATGGCGACACATGAGAAGCAATCACCTAACACACACAGCCCACAAAACTTTCCCTTTGTTTCCTGACATGCAACTCCAGTGGCTACACACACACGAGGAAACCCTCACGTAGGTGTAGAAGGCCTGACGATGGCACACCGGCTGTGCTGAAAGCGCTCGCCGTAACAACGTGACGTCTCCCGACCCGATGAGTATAACTTTTCTAATACAATCTTTTAATTAATAGTAAATTTAAAATGTTTGATTGTGCTAACAAATGAATGTGAACTGATAATAATATAACCTAATTGTTTCATTTATTAAAAAAAATGTTTAACTAACCGAAAAAACCCATAACAATAGACCTCTCTCGGGCTGGGAGCACGTGCCTCATGGAGAAACAACGTGCTAAATACTTTGCCAATATCAGGTAATAATACCATAGATATTATGTGTATTTACTCCTGTAAAAAAGAAAAGATTGCATGAACAAAAATACCTTCAAATAAATTTGTAAAAAAAATTACATGCTTTCTACAGAAGAAAGTTTTTCTACTCTTTTCTTGACACTGAACTCCCAATATCTGATCTAGAAACAGAAATTATTGGTCAGCTCAAAGCAATGTTCAATGGTGCAAAGTGAAGAGCTTAAAAGCTACAAATTCTTACTGTGTACTACAAACAATTTGAAGTTTGAAAAACTTGCAGGATAAGTTCAGTATTTCAATTTACATGGCAAGAAGACAAAACCACTTGTCAAGAGAGGAAATGGGAATTTTACCAACTCCAAACCTAAAGCCAGGAAAAATATTGAAATACGAGGCAGCTGATGGTGCAAAATTTTTATTGCCTTGATTATGTAGGCAGGCCGATACCTGAAAAAAAAAATTGTTTCAGTAACAGGACCAACTGAAAAGTCAGATCTACAAAAGAAAAAAAGGTTCTGTTAAATAATCTGAGAGAGAGAGAGTTACAAACAGTTTGCCCAAAAAAATTGTATCCTTGATGTACTAAAAATGTATCTTAATTGTATACATGTCATATATGTGTATCACAATTCATCAAAACTTTAAAGAAAAGTTGTTAGGGTGTCAGATGGCAAAATTAACTACAGAAGATAAACTTCCCATTAACACTTATAAAGATTGTATTGCAACAGTTATATGCAATACTTCACTCCCTGCATGTTACTTCAGTAAATGTCAATATTGCCTAGGATCAGATTTACTGAAAAATTACATTATTGATCTTTGGGAAAGAATGACATTAACTCTGTGACATTTAAGCAAGGATATCTGTCTACCAAACATCTCTTAAAACAGTGGCAAAATCAGCAGAATATGGTGTTTTTTGTTTGTTTGTTTTAAGACTAAAGGAACTGCTATATCATTATTTCCTTTTCATACCATTTTTAGTTCAAAAAATGATAGTTATTAAAGGTTTACTGCTTAGCATAGAATGGAGATACCTTCTGACTGACGAATCCTTCCCATTTAAATTGGCTATTTAACTCTTAAATACTTTCAACTTTTATCACATCATTTTGAGGCCATTTCTGGTGAAGGTGCATTTCATTTTATTATTTTATAAATAATGATCCCATTGGGGCCCCAACTTAATAGTTGGCATATGGTACTGAACATGTTAAGGATGACAGCATTTTCAAAGAACATACATCGTTCTTCTAAATCTTCTGTTCCACATGTTAAATTCTAATGTTCTGACCGTGGAAGGTAGTGTGCGCAATTATTTTTAGGTAGTAGTATTATGAAACTTATAATAATAACAAGAAAAACCAACTCACCATCTCTCCACTTCAACTTTCCGTTGGCTGCCAGGTGCTGTCGTAAAACATTTTGGGATGAATATTGCTTATGTGATGATATTGGTAAAACAGAATAAAGTAAAAGACTATTTAAAATTGGAATGAAATCAGAATGAAATTAGAACAGAATCGAATAAAAATGGCAATAACGAATTGTTAAAATTCCAGAAATGCTTTCATTGTCCACACACACTCCCCCTCTGTCATTCCAAACGCATTTCAGCTACTAAAGTCACAGCTTTCATCAGTGGTCGGTGATGTATTTGCCTCAACTGCCAAATCGTCAATGCCTTGTTGAAACTCTGCCAAGTCATGCTCCATTTCCACATCACGATCTTCATCGCGCATGTCATGCTGTGCGCCATCTGCCGGTGTTCGGTCATATGAATTCTTAATCCTTCCTGCCATTCTTTGCTTTTTCTTTTTTTGTTTTTCCTCTTGGTTAATTAGATATCTCCATGCATATGTAATACTCCATACGACCTATCATATGCATGGAGATACCTAATTAACCAAGAGGAAAAATGAAAAAAGAAAAAGGGTACTAAATTACCAGCACCTCAGATATGGAAATTAAGGAATATTCCCCATAAACACATGAGATAATCATTCATGCAACAATCAGAGTATGATTCTGAATTGCTCTAGTAATAATTATTCATGCAAAAATCAGGGTATGTTTCTGAATTACTCTTTTAGTTTACTTTTCACCATGTAAAATCACGTAAGAAAACTGGAAGATTAAGTCATTCTCTAGAGAAAATTAAACTTGCATTTCCCTATTTCCGTTCAAGTAAGCTCTCCATTACATCACCTAGGACAACAAAGTTCCAAGTAACGAAAACTAAGTAATTACCACTTAGGAATCTGATTTCCATGTGAGGTCTTGGTGATTTAGTATGCTACAATGAAGCATAATTAAACAGTAACTATAACGCCTCAAAATAAGTTTTTCATGAACCTACTGCAACAACAAATATTACTCTTTTTCACTCATTCACTTTTGGAAATTGCAAAAATGCTGCCATAAAAAAAATGTTATTCATAAATCTAATGTCTTCAAAATCATTCCACGTAAAATCAACCAAGAGGCTTGACCTTGATATCTCAGATTTCAATTTTTTTTTTCATAGTTTGTATTTATGGAATATACAAAATATCCAAATTTTTAGATTTTTTGGGTCAACGTTTTTTTTATTTCTGATTTTCAAAAACAGAAAAAAATGCAGAATTTCGCAAAAACGCCACATACACACACACACAATAATAAGTCTGCAAGAAGTGATGCTAGAGGCTCATCTACATAACTCACTTTAAAGCACTTTTTGTGAGCTTTAATCTGATATGCAACACAACAGTTTAAAATTGTGATCCATTTTCAAAATTTTTGCTTAATTGAAAATCTCAAAAATTCCATTTTTGATATTTTTCAAAAATATATGTTAATCTTACAGATATCAGCCAGAGGTATGCAAAGTTTGAAGATGGAGAAATGACGAGATTCTGAAAAACATATTTTTGAATAAGTGGTATACCAGTAGACATTATAAAGCTCTATAGCTAAACAGTGCTGCACAAACAAGAAGGGTCTGCCAGGTCCACTGCCACCCCACCCCCAAGTGCCCTTGTCTTTCATTTATCAGCTGAAAGGAACAAATGATAGTATCTGAAACAATCATTTGATGTTTCTGAATATTTCTGTTTCACACGTTATGTTCTGTGAAAGTTCAACCGGCTGATATGTAACGTCTGACGGTGAAAATTATTTATGTGTCAATTGATCATTATAGTTAAAAATACATATTAAGCATATTAATGTTTACCACTTGAGAACTGCCCCGCTTTCCTTCATTGTGAGTGGTAGCCACGGTTCTTCCGGTTCATCGTCCTTATCAAAACAAGGTTAGGCTTATTGTGGTTAGGTCTGTTGCACAAGAATACCGGTACTTTCTCAGTTCCACCGTCTTTTGTAAAAACATTGAGATGAACATTAGAGTGATAGGTATTTGAAGGTGGTGAGAGATATATGGAATTTGTACACTGTTGAATGGGCGCAAACAAAATGGAATGACTTGAATACAAAGGATAGCGAACGGGCTGTAGATTTAACATTAAAAGAATGCTTACAGAAGTTAAAAATCTGTATTGAAAGATGATGAAATAAAATAGAATGAAGTAGTCACAATAAAATTCAAGCAAAAGAATAAAAGATTGGTACCACACCGTCGTCGTCCTATCGCACCGTCGACATTACCGACGCGTTTCGGCACACCTATATCGTCGCCATTCGCAAGGTTGTTGACTCTGCAATGAACTCCAAGGTCTGTTCCATTGTTCCACTATAGCCAACCTTACTTCATCAGTTATAATTTGTGTCACGTATATTGGAGGTCCCGCCATCTGGTGCTCGTCTAGTTCTTAATCTATGTTGGTAAATTTTTGAATGCTTAGCACGAATGGATTGATGTTTTCCGTGCTCGATTACAGTCTTCCATGCACTGGATAATTCGACGGTAGTATTTGAATTGCAATTATTCTCCCTGGTCTTTTCAATTAATACAGCCATGGCTGTGAGGATTTTTCTATGGGTGTTATGGGATGTTAACAGTTTTATGTTGTCACAATCAGGGACAGCATTATTATCTTGGCAATATTGAATGAGCGATGTTCGTGTTTCGTTCTTTGTCCAGTTACCTAGATGTACCCTCAATCGAGATTTTATACTTTGTTTTGTGCTACCAATGTATATTGATTTGTTGTGTGAGGAATCATCGTTGTTGAATATTGGAATTTGATACACACCAGCTTTATTTAGTATACTGATATTGTCAGTATTTTTCTGAAGTGTTCTGCTATTATCAGTGACTGTATCAGCAATAAGTAAATTAGCCTTATTACACTCCTTTTTAATAATTCCAGATATTGGTGGACAATAAGGAAGTTTTCCCCCAAACTTTGTTCGGTCACTAATTGGCTGGGTTTTTTTTTTCTGTCATTAATGGACTGATGGTATATGTGGTCGATTATATTGCTATTACATCCGAAATTTATGGCGAGGTCTCTAATCCATTTGATTTCTTTATTTGTTGCTTGCTGGTTAGATGACATTATGATGGCTCTTCTAATGAAATATCTAAAGGCTGCCATCTTATATTTCCGTGGATGATTGGATTGAAATGGTATAATGTAAGGCACATATGAAGGCTTACAATACACCTGATATTCAATTTGTCTATTGTTGTTGATTAGCAAAATGTCAAGGAACGGTAATTGGCTGTTATTTTCCCATTCGGTTGTCAATTTGATGGTTGGATAAAAACTTGAGTATGATGTTGTGAAATCTTCAAGTTCTTGTTTGGTATGGCTCCAAAAGACAAGGATATTGTCAACATATCAAATAAATAGGTCGGGTTTTTTGATATCACAGTAGTTCTCATTGAGAAGTTTATGCTCGATGTCTTGTAGAATGACCTCTGCAAAAAGGCAGGAGAGAGGTGACCCCATAGAGGCACCTGACAGTTGCTTATAGATGGTTTTATTGAAGAATAAGAAATCATTATCATTAATAAAATTCAGTGCAGAAATAATACTAGTTATTTCAGACTGTGGCAAGTTACGTAGTAGCAATTTTTCTTCAATCAATTGAATGGCAATTTTCGTGGGTGTATTGAAACAACGATACAATATTGAGACTAACCATTTTGAATTTAGCATTTCCTTTATATTCCTTGATAGCGTTGATAACTTCTACTGAGTTTTTAACAGTGAATGTGTGTTCTTTATAATATTCATTAATGAAGTGATATAGTGCCCTTTCAATATGAATAGTTGGTGACAGTTGCTTTGACACTATAGGTCTTATAGGGGTGTTGTCTTTATGCATTTTTAATTTGCCAAATATAGTAGGAATAGTTGCACCCACAGGTGGATATGCCTTCTTTTTCACTTCATCAGAGAGCCCACTGTGATTTATCAGCTGCGCTAATTTTCTGATAATCTTCTCCATACGATCTTATTCGATAGTCATAGTATCCAGGTCATTGATTGCTAAAAGCATTTTGTCTTGATACGTTTCACGGTTAATAATTATGAGCTGCTTGGATTTGTCAGCCATTATACATGAAATTTCTGGGTTGTTATGTAATTGCAGAAGTGCCTGTCGTTCATATTTTATATTTTTTGGTTGTTATTGATAGCTCTTGCTATTTTATGTCTGGTTTGCTCTTGCTCCTTTCTTGGTAGCTGTAATATAACTTCTTCAATCTGAGGAATCAAAACCTTGGTAGATGGAATTTTATACGGGTAAGAATATTTCAGTCCACGTTCTAAAGCAACATGTTGTAATGGGGTAAGCTTAACATCCGATTGGTTAATATAGTGAGGTTGTTTATATGTTACTTTACTAGTTCTTTGAGATAGCGCAGCCTGTTTTTCTGCTGTTAAATGTTCGATCTTGTTCCAATGCTTTCTTTGATATTTGTTTTGTTCACGTTGTACAGTAGCGAAAATTCTAATGATCTCTACATTTATGTCCGTTGTTGAAATCATATTAATAAGTTTGGTATAAGCTTGGTATACGTCTCTACTTATTTTGTCAATCAAATATCTTTTAGAGCGTATTTGTGCTCGCAAACTCTTAACTTCAGCGGTATTGATAATTTTAAGGTCATAGCTATTAATTGCATGATTGTGTATGCGTAAATATCTTGGTATGAGGTCATTATTTTTGCATGTAGTTAAAAAAATCCAGGTGTTCAACTTCATGTACTAGCTTAATTTTTATTTTCTTGAAGTTGGTTATCAATTCCTGAACTAGTTCAGTTGGCATATTTGTATTCCGTGATGCACTACTTTGGTTCATCATGTAATAAGGTTCGACAAGACCATTAGTATTATAATCTCCAGATGAGAGAATTCTAGTTGCACATTATGGTATTAACCAAATTGCTCCATTATATGTGGAACATATATAGTATTTGAAACAATCCTTTGATGTTTCTGAATATTTCTGTTTCACACATTATGTTCTGTGAAAGTTCGACCGGCTGATACGTAACGTTCGGCGGTGAAAATTATTTATGTTTCAATTGACCATTATAGTTAAAAATACATATTAAGCGTATCAATGCTTACCACTTGAAAACTGCCCCGCTTTCCTTCGTTGTCAGTAGTAGCCACGGTTCTTCTGGTTCATCTTCCTTATCAAAACAAGGTTAGGCTTATCGTGGTTAGGTCTGTTGTTGCATAAGAATATCGGTACTTGCTCAGTTCCGTCGTCTTTTGTAAAAACGTTGAGATGAACATTAGAGTGATAGATATTTGAAGGTGGTGAGAGAGATATATGGAATTTGTACACTGTTGAATGGGCGCAAACGAAATGGAATGACTTGAATACAAAGGATAGCGAATGGACTGTGAATTTAACATTAAAAGAATGCTTACAGAAGTTAAAAACCTGTATTGAAAGATGATTGAAATAAAATAGAATGAAGTCGTCACAATAAAATTAATGCGAAAGAATAAAAGATTGGTATCACACCGTCATCGTCCTATCGCACCGTCGACATTCCCGACGCATTTCGGCACACCTATATCATGGCCATTCTCAAGGTTGTTGACTCTGCAATGAACTCCATATTGAAATCCATTGTTGACTCTGCAGTGAACTCCATATTGCTAATATATCTGAAATTTATGGCGAGGTCTCTAATCCATTTGATTTCTTTATTTGCTGCTTGCTGGCCAGAAATTTCATGTATAATGGCTGACAAATCCAAGCAGCTCATAATCATTAACCGTGAAACGTATCAAGACAAAATGCTTTTAGCAATCAATGACCTGGATACTATGACTATCGAACAAGATCCTACGGAGAAGATTATCAGAAAATTAGCACAGCTGAGAAATCACAGTGGGCTCCCTGATGAAGTGAAAAAGAAGGCATATCCACCTGTGGGTGCAACTATTCCTACTATATTTGGCAAATTAAAAATGCATACAGACAACACCCCTATAAGACCTATGGTGTCAAAACAACTGTCACCAACTATTCATATTGAAAGGGCACTATATCACTTCATTAATGAATATTATAAAGAACACACATTCACTGTTAAAAACTCAGTAGAAGTTATCAACGCTATCAAGGAATATAAAGGAAATGCTAAATTCAAAATGGTTAGTCTCAATATTGTATCGCTGTTTCCCAATACACCCACGAAAATTGCCATTCAATTGATTGAAGAAAAATTGCTACTACATAACTTGTCGCAGTCTGAAATATCCAGTATCATTTCTGCACTGAATTTTATTAATGATAATGATTTCTTTTTCTTCAATAAAACCATCTACAAGCAACTGTCAGGTGCCTCTATGGGGTCACCTCTCTCCTGCCTTTTTGCAGAGGTGGGGAACTACGTATACTTGCGGATCCAGCGTACGAATTATGTCCGGAGAAAAACTGGCATCCTGTCATCCCGGACCAGATTGGGCCCGAGGTTGTAACAAAAGTGGTGTCAGAAGAGGGATCCGTAGTGTATCTCAAAAGCACAGTATAACCGGAGCACAGTATTTATGCCAACTTTTGCAATTTGTATAATAAATTGAGCTCAAAGTCTCAAAAATGGAGGGGATTAAAGAAATATTAAATGAACTGCAAGATGAACTCAAAAATGAACTGAAGACTACCAAAGAAAGTTTTGAGCAGCAGCTCAAAGAACAAGAAAGTTTTGAACAACGTTTACAACAGCAGAAAGAAAGTCTTGAGCAGCAGACTGGCAGCATAAATCAGCTGATAGCTAGAATTGGGGGTATGAGGAAAAATTTGATAAACAGATTGAAGATACCAACTCGCATATCGATCAGTTGGCGATTGATCTGGCAAAATGCGTAGACCAAATAGAACAATGTACCCAGGAATTAGAGAGCATTCATAACTTGTGCGAGACTCAATGTAGAGATATAAAGGAAAAAGTTTTTGGAGAATTTAAAGGTACTAAGTTAGAACAAACTAAATTTTATAAGGATGATAAAAAAAAGGTGCAACATTGTGAGGCAAAAATAAGTTTGTTGGAATATAAGTTGTCGGGGGTCACGGGCGGACTACGGGGGTCACGTCGGGCGACCCGAATTAAACCGGGCACGTTTGACGAGAAGACTAGCTGGGGGGTATACAAGACCCAGTTTGAGATGGTTTCGAGTGTGAATGGCTGGAATGAAAAAGGAAAGCATGTGCGCTTGCGACGTCATTGAGGGATGCAGCTGCTGATATCCTACAAACTTTGTCGGAGGAGAGCCATTTGAAATATTCCTGTCTCGTCGCTGCCCTGGAACTCCGATTTGGGGAGGAACATTTAAAACAACTCCGTGTTCTTCAGTTGAAAAATTGCAGGCAGGAGGCCCACGAGTCACTTCAAGTGCTCATGACTGACATCGATCGGATGACAAGGCTTGCATATGGGCAATGTACACTGGATATACAGGACACGATGGCACAGCAACATTTTGTGGAAGTGATTGCTGATCCAGACATTTAGCGCGCATGGCGTACTGTGACTCACTTAAGTCAGCCATCTTGCATCCAATAAAGTTTGACTCATCGCGCCATTCTAGGAGTCCTAGAAAAACAGTTCGTATGGCGACTGTGGCAGAAAGGTTGATCAATGCATCAGTCGAAACTAAACTCGAAGAGCTGTTGAATCTCCTTCGCAGAGATGTTAAACATCGTTCGGCTTCCTCCCTAGCCGGGGAAGAAGTGATACGCTGTCTAGAAAAATGGAGTGCTGGTATTGTGGTTTAAAAGGGCATCACATTAGCGAGTGTAGAAAACGGATGAGAGAGAGGAAAAAAGTCTAAAGAACAGGCTTTGGGAAACCCACAAAAGTCAGTTTTGGGGGCCGGAAATCATGCGGCAAAGCAGCCCCGCAAAGTGAAAGCACATGTCACAGGTCTCTCTGGGGATTACAGTAGTTTAAGAGTTGAGGGGATGATCAATAAAACTAAATGCCAATTTGTGCTAGATACTGGGGCAGATATTACATTAGTCCGCCCAGATATTTTCGAGCAAATTAAGAAACCTCAGTTTGTTTGAAGAGTGAGCAACGGGTTGAGATTCAGACCATGAATGGTGAGGGTTTAGTTGCCCTTGGAACCACAGGTGTCGACATACGAATTGGAAATAAATGCAGCAGACCCACAGCAGTGATTACTGATATCATTGAAAAATGCTTCCTGGGTCACGATTTTCTTAGTGAGAATGGATATGTTTTGGACCTTAAGAATGGAACGCTGAAGATGGAACATGAGGAAATGGTTCTCATGAGGGGTCAGCATGGGCACCTGAGGTCGAATAGGGTTACGGTTCTCGCAAAAGAAAAGTGTGTTTTACTACCAAAAAGTGAAACAATTCTGGCAGGATGTTTGACTGAGCTTTCACCAGAATTTCTGATGGCAGTATGCGAAATGTCCAAAATTTGCCCATTACCGAAGAATGCACTTGTAGCGCGAGCGCTGGTAAGAACAGCACATTGTATCCCTGTGAGAATAGCTAACCTATGTGACGTCGATGTGAAGATAAGAGAAGGATTGGCACTTCGCTTCTTAGACCCCATGGTTTCGGCGCGCAGCTGCCGACCAGTGATCCCGCAAGATTCGCACGTTGGCAGGAGCTGCAAAGTACCGGAACATCTGCATGACCTCGCGGCGTAAGCTACGGTGGGCCTGAATAC
Organism: Macrothele yani; assembly: GCA_039090855.1. Lineage (NCBI taxonomy): Eukaryota > Metazoa > Arthropoda > Arachnida > Araneae > Macrothelidae > Macrothele > Macrothele yani. The sequence goes on from CM076995.1 coordinate 821,249, forward strand.
GGATCAACTAGGGGAGTGGACAGAGACGATATGCGAATTTGCTGATGTTTTTCCACAGGTGAGGATGATTATGGATGAACCAATGTCGTTCTCCATGAGATCGATACGAGGAATAGTGATCCAATTAAGCAACCGCCTAGACGTTTACCATTAGCTAAACGAGCAGAAGTGGAAGAGATGTTGAGAAATATGGAGAAGCAAGGAGTTATACAGCCTTCTTTTAGCCCGTGGGCATCACCTTTTGTTTTAGTCTCTAAACCTAACGGTACGACTAGATTTTGTTTAGACTACAGGAAACTCAATGAAGTAACTCGTAAGGATTTTTATCCACTACCTACGATAGACGACACTCTGAATCATTTGGCTAGATCCGAGTGGTTCTCGAAGCTCAATCTAAAAAGTGGCTATTGGCAGGTAGGTATGTATCCAGATGATAAAGAGAAAACTGCCTTCACGACAGGAAATGGTTTGTGGCAATTTTGGGTAATGCCCTTTGGACTGTGTAATGCGCCCGCCACATTTGAATGTTTAATGGAAACTGTTCTTCATGGTTTACCGTTTGACATCTGCATGGTTTATCTGGATGACATAATTGTGTGTGGTACCACTTTTGTTAAGCATTTGGATTATTTGAGAGTCGTTTCACCAAGCTCCGAGAAGCGGGGTTAAAATTGAGTCCGAAAAAGTGTAGATTTTTGCAAAAGGAAGTGAAATACTTAGGACATGTACTTTCTGCAGATGGCATAGAGACAGACCCTGAAAAGATTGCGGCAGTCAAGGAATGGCCACTGCCGACGAATGTTCAGGAGGTGAGAAGTTTCCTTGGGTTATGTTCCTATTACTGGAAATTTATCAGAGGTTTTTCACAGATAGCCCGACCATTGCATCGGTTAACTGAGGTGAAGGTTCCCTTTGAGTGGAATGAAAAGTGCCAATGAGCCTTCACGATACTAAAGGAAGCTCTGATATCATCACCGGTATTGGCCTATCCCAAAGCGGAATTATCATTCATCCTTGATGTCGATGCTAGTGAAACTGGAGTGAGTGGAGTTTTGTCCCAGGTTCAGAATGAACAGGAAAAAATCATAGCATACTTTAGTAAATCCCTTTTTAAGCTGGAGCGAAACTACTTTGTTACTAGGAAGAAATTATTGGCTATGGTAAAAGATATAGAACACTTCCATCGTTATTTGTTTGGTAGAAAATTCTTGTTGCAGACCAATCATGGAGCTTTGCGTTGGTTGTTTAATTTTGGGAATTCTGAAGGCCAGGTGGTGAGATGGATAGAACGACTACAAGCTTATGACTTATGATTTCCATGTACAACATTGGAGGAAATGCACATAAGAATGCGGATGATTTGTCAAGAAGACCCTGCCCGCCATAAAGCAAATCTTGTCTATGCGCAGAGAGCAATGACCCGCAGCCAGGCAGCCAAGCAGTGTGCCAAGTGATAATTCCCCCAACCCCGACTGTACGAGATCCATTGAGTCCGGAAGAGATGTGGATGGCGCAGGGAGCAGATGAGGATGTTGGACGTCTGGTCCGGTGGAAGAAGGAGTCTCCCGAGAGGCCTCTGCGGGCGTCCGTTGCAGCGTACTGACAGATCTTGAAAAGTTATTGGGTGCAATGGGATTCGTTTGTTGTTAGAGATGGAATTTTGTATAGAGAATTGGAAAATTCTAGGAATGATTTGCGACAAATTTAACCGGTGGTTCCAAAATCCTTGGTGAAAGATGTGTTGAAACAAATGCACAATAGCACGACAGGTGGACTTTTTGGTGTCAGAAAAACTCTTGCTAAGGTCCAGGAACGATTTTTACTGGGTAAATGGTAGGACGGATGTGGAGGATTGGTGCAGACAGTGTCACTTGTGCGCATCCAAGAAAGGCCCTATGACACGATGCAGCGACCGAATGTGAGTATATAATGTGGGAACACCGTTCGAAAGGGTAGCCATTGATGTGATGGGGCCATTTCCTAAGTCGGAGGATGGCAACCGATATTTGTTGGTGGTTATGGACTATTTCACCAAATGGCAGGAGGTCTTTCCCATGGAAAATCAGGAGACAGTTGCTGTTGCCAAAATTCTTGTCAGTAGATCAGTGAGCTCTCATGGGGTTCCTCTTGAACTGCATTCCGACCAAAGGTGGAACTTCGAGTCTAAAGTGTTACAAGAAAAGTGCAATTTACTCTATTAAAAAGACTTGAACTATGCCACTTCATCCTCAAAATGGCAGAATGTGTGAAAGGTTCATATGAACCATGGGGCAGCAGCTTTCATTTTTCGTTAGTGATAACCAGAAAGATTGGGACAGGCTTGTCCCGCTATTTTTGTTAGCGTACCAAGGTGCAGTGTATGAAACCACAGGGAATACCCCAAGTATGATGCTGTACGGGCAAGAATTATGTCTCCCTTGTGATTTTGTGTTTGGACAGCCGGAACCAATTGCCCAGGATTTAAGCACGTATGTCACAGAGCTTACCAGGAGATTAGAGAAAGTGCATAGTTTTGCAAGGAAGAATATTCAGATAGCTACTGAAAGAATGAAAACCAGATATGATGTGCAGGCTGCTAATAAAGTGTTTAAGGAGGAAGACTTAGTCTGGCTCTATAATCCACGAAGGCAACAGGGAAAGCCAAATTGCAGCGCCCGTGGGAAGGTCCCTATGTAGTAAAGAAAAGAATCAACAATGTTCTTTACAAAGTATCATACAACAATAGGCCAGTTAGAGTCATACACATCGATAGGCTTAGATCATATAGGGCAGGGAATACCAAATCCTAAACGACTGAAAGATGAGCGTCTCAGATGATTGGTTAGTTTCCCGTTGGCTGACATGGTGATGTGAAAGGGTGAGAGGTGGAGAGCCTGAGAACATGGAATGAGCTTGTCGGTTGTAACAATTTTGTATAGTGTGCTCGGTGTTGTGTTGTATTGGTGGAAATATTTTAATCTTGCTGTATGTCGTGTGCCGTGGTAGTGGAACTGTGTAATGTAAGTTAATTATGTAGTGTCGTATTTGCGTACTGCCTTAGGGAGTGGCAGTGTAAATAATTATGCAGGTATGCATGGAATTTGGGCGTTTCCTGAGATTTGTTGAGAATGGTATGGGACCGGGGAATGCCAAAGGCCAATTCGAGGCAACTGTTTTGAGTAAGGGCAGAGGCGACGATGGGCAGAAAGGGAAGAGGGGCACTGATGGGTTCTTATATGGGGTAGGCAGCCCCAGCTGGTGGAATCGCTATGAATCACGGGTACTTTATATGCACTCCAGACAAGTTGCATTTTAAGAAGGGAGCGATGTGACGACCCCCCTCGCATAATTAATTGGCGAGAGGCGTGGCTAATGTGTGTTAATTGGAACTTGATTGGGGGTTTAATTAACAGAGAGTTGAGGAACAATTAAACACATGCGAAGGGCGGAATAAAAAGAAAAGATTTGTAGTGCTTTGAATTTGTATGGCGAGATGCAGGTGTGTGCCATGAAGCCAAAGAGCTCGTAATCGCTAAATTGGATAGGTCAGGAGTTAAAAGCTTTTCTTCATAACTTAAAATCTGTTTGGACGGCAAGGGCTTTTACCAGTATGCGAAGCCTCGCGAGAGACAATGGGGAAAGGTTTTAGGTTAAAAGTGTTTGGTAATAAACATGCTGTGTTTTTCAAGTGGTGGAATGTCCTCTTGGAGACGAAGGAGATTCTGAGACAGAGTTCTTTTGATACAGATGAGAGAGAGGATGGGAATTTCCTCGCGCTAAAATTTGCTTTCGCTGTTGAAAACCTCAGCCTCTGGAAAGCCAGCTAAAAATATGCTGAAGAATCGCAGATGTCTATCATCGCTCAAAATAGTATAAATATATACTAAAAACCTAAAAATTTCTTGGCATAGAATAAAAATTTCCAAGCTTCTGCACATCAACCAGATGGCTTTCTCCAGGAAGGTAGTCAGCTAACTGAGAAAGCCATCTGGTTGATGTGCGAAAGGTTGGAAAGAAAATGTCTTTTTAATTGTTATACTGTGTCTCTATTGATCTCTTGGTGTACTGTGAAGGCTGGTTGGCTCACAAGGTATACTTGCAGATCCAGCATACGAATTATATCCGGAGAAAAATTGGCATCCTGTCAACCCGGACCAGATTGGGACTGAGGTTGTAACAATATATTACACTGCCGCCAAAACTCATGGGATAGCAGTATGTAAATTTTTAACTGGCACTGCCATCGTAAACTACTGTTTGTGAAAATTGTGAAATCATGAAGGAATTATGGTAATTACATGAAACTTACAGGATATGCAGAGCAGGGTAGGACATGCAAATGATCATAAATGAGTGGTAGGCAATGCATGTAACTAACAAACAAATTAAGAAGAAGGTAGTGTAGAACACGCTAAGTTACGTATAAAAGTTTAATGCAAATATATTTCAGCCATAATCGTAGTCCCACTGATGAAGGCCATAGTAATGGCTGAAATATATTTGCATTAAACTTTTATACGTAACTTAGTGTGTTCTACAGTACTTTCTTCTTAACATGCGAATGATAAGAAGTGCAGAATCATTGCGCATGTCAGGGCCTGGTAGTGCCCTCTGGATCATAGAGTGAGTGGTATAAAGAAAGGGCTGTTTAGGATACACACCAGTAGTGCATTGTGAACAGCGAGTTATAAAAGGGTCTCCACGATTCAATAATGTCTCGGCGACGACGAAGGGTGCAATATCACCATATGACAGAGTTTGAACAGGGACGAATGATTGGTCTGTGTGAAGGTGCATTTTTGTACTGTGACATTGCGGCTCAGATGGGACATAACGCCACAACAGTGATGCATGTATGATGGCAATGGAATAAGGAGAACCAGGTGCATCGACAATTCGGCAGTGGACCGAGAAATGTGACAACACCTGATCCTCATGGCAGTGATGAACCATTCCGCATCTTCGCAAAGCACAACAGTAGAGAACTGCAACAGGTGTGGCATTGTCTGCCTTCACAGTGGACTAGTTGCACGCATCCCTTTGATCCTGAACCATGGACACCTCAGGCTGGAATGGGGTTTTCAATACAGACAATGGCGTGCTGATTGGCAACATGTGTTTTCGGACAAGTCCCGATTGAACTTGGACTACCATGATGGCCGCATATGCATTAGATGGTACTGTGGCAAGAGCCTTCTTCTAGCATGCATTGCCAAGTGTTGTACGGGCTGAGTGCTTAGTGTGACGGTGTAAGGTGCCATTGGGTGCCATTCGCGATCTCAGCTGCTATGACTTGAAGGAAATCTCAACAGTAACCGCTACATCAGGTAAGTTGTACAGGCAGAAGTCATACACTTTCTTCAGAGGACTCCTGGCACTATATTCCAGCAGGATAATACCCGACCACATATTGCCAGGAATGTTCAAGCCCTCTTCTCAGAACAGCAGATACCACTTCTTCCCTGGCCTGCACATTCACCAGACATGTCACCTATTGAACATGTCTGGGATATGGTCACTCGGCAACTGGGCCATCAAAGTCCTCCAGTGGTCAGTACCAATGAACTGTGGACTTGCATACATGCTGTCTGGCAAGCAATTACCCAGGACAGCATCCAACACCTTTTCGATTAAATGCCATGCCATCTAGAAGCTCTTATTGTAGTGAGCGGACACTTCACAAGATACTGATTTTTACAGGTAAAAATTGTTGTATTGTTCTGAAAATTAAATCACTTATTTACAGCCATATCAGTAATTAATGGTATAAATTTCATTCGAATTGCACGATTTCCTTCTTGTTGTTGCAATTTTCACGAACAGTAGTGTATAAAGGCTTCAACGCACGCCACAATTTTTATCAGTTGCGAGGTGTAATCTGTGAGTCAGGTTGAACAACCGCCAGAAAGATAATGGCAAGCCGATGTGAATTATCAAAATTTGAGGCATGGTAGAGGGAGCCAGACAGATGGGACATTCAATTTCCAAAGTTGTGCAAACATTGAACATTCCTCGATCCACTGTGTCACATGTATATCAAGTGTACCTCATGGAAGGCATTACCACCTACCATGGACAGCGCAGTGACCGACCAAAGGTGCTGAATAACTGTGACCAGTGAAACAACCATCATGCAATGCAGGAGGTACCGGAGACATATCCATCAGGTCAGCACAGTGTAATTTAGTATCTATGGGGTATGGGAGCAGAAAACTCACCAGAGTGCCTTTGTTAATACCACAACATCAGACACAGCGCCTCACCTGGGCTCATGAACACGGTGATTGGATCCTAGAAGACTGGTAACATGTGGCATAGTCTGATGAGTCACATTACCAGTTGTTACGAGCTGATGGTAGGGTTTGGGTGTGGCACAGACCCTATGAGGCCATGGACCCAAGCTGTCAACAACGCACTGTGCAAGGTGGTGGTGGTTCCATATATGTGCGTGGTGTCTTTATGTGGCACGGTTTGGGTCCTCTGGTCATCTCAAACACATTATTAACCGGTAATTGCTTTGTTGCTCTGCTGGGTGACCATTTGCAGTCCTTCATGGACACATATACCCCAACAATGATGGGTTTTTTCCATGCGGACAATGCACCATGTCATTGGGGCCCAAGTTGTCCAAAATTGGTTCGAGCAATATTCTGGACAGTTTTGACGGATGGTGTGGCCACCACATTCACCCGGCATGAAACCCAATAGAGCACTTATGTGACGTGGTGGAAAGGTCCATTCACACACAAGATTCTGCACCTACAGCTACCAGGGAACTGTGGGTGGCTGTTCAGATGGCATGGGTCAACATCTCTTCAGAAGTCTTCCGGCCACTTGTGGAATCGATGCTACATGAAGTTGCTGCACTTCGCCGGGCTAGAGGAGGTCCTACACGATAGTAGGTACGTATCCGATTACTTTTGGCACTTCAGTGTATAATGAATAACTAAAAAAACTTTTTTACCACTTTCAAGGTAACAGAGCATTTAACCTTAATTTTGTGATTAATTAATTAGACTCAGGGCTTGAAAAATACCATGCCCGAGATGCCCGGGGCATGTAAATTATTGGCCTGGGCAAGTAAAAAATAAAAAAGGATGGAATGGAGAATTTTCTATTCTAGAAAAAAAAAAAAAAAATTACTGTCTTCGCGTGTTTTAATTTTACTGCAAATCACCAGAAGTTGTATTATTGTTACAGAATGAATGCCAAGGCCAGGAGGATAACGCTTCTTCAATTATATTATGCTCTACATCCAGAAATTGGGGCCATATGTAGTTTTGCTCCAGATGTCGCTTACAGTTAACAACAGGATGCATGCCTCGGATGAAACTAGCCTCCGGTGTTTAGTGACAAAATGCGTAAACTGCCATGAAACAGGAGGACGCAGACTCATGGGCAAAAAAACAGTGCTTTATGAGGAGGGAGTGACAACGGAATATTTATTGCACAGCCTCGGGTGGGGTTGGGTGTCTGACACAACTTGCGCAAGTGAGGGAGGGGAAATGGAAGCTTCGGCCGGCATGCCCCCCCCCTGCACGCACACGGACAACAGCGGTACTACTGAAACAAAGCCTAAGTTTCATTTAAGATTTAAGGACGAGCCTGTACATTTAGCCAGGAGAAGAGCGAAAATTACTGACACCGATAACTTACCTAGTTTGTCTGAGAGAACAGTAGTTTGTGTTAGCTGCAGATATAAGTTGTATTTAAAAATGGATATGATTTTTTTTTTTTTTGGACAAAAATATGGCAATGAGAGTACATCTTATAGTAAGCAATTATGTGAAATTCCTGATCTGTCAGCGGTTGTCACAAATTCGTCTTCTGCATTGTTGAGTGACGTAATTTCAGAATCGGAATCTGCGTCGTTGGAAAAATTGAAACTTACGCAAGCACAGACTATGATAAAGTGTATGCAAAAATATACTGTCGGACGGTTCAGGAATCTTGGATAAAAACATTTAATTGGCTAAAATCAAATGACGATAAGACTATTATGTGTTGCACTGCTCGTCAAAACCATCCTAAAATTGCTGATACCACCAGCAATTTTTTCAAGGAATGTGGGGGGAAGGGGGTCCAGGTGATAATACAGTTTAATAACTATAAGTGCACACAACAGTAGTCGAAAACGTAAGGATTGCCTTTGTTTCTAAACAATTCTTTGGATATTTTATGATGCAAAATCACTTCTGTTTGCACAAGAGAAAAAGGTAAATAATTTTTACATTCAAAATTGCTCAAAATTACTTAAACTGCTGTACAGTTAACTATTATTATTATTATTATTATTATTATTATTATTATTATTATTATTATTATTATTTTTTGCAAAACACAGGAAGTATATTAAAAATTCTTGAACATGGCATAATCACTAAATTTCTCAAATGCCATCGATTACCTTTTTAAAACTTGAGATATATGCTTTTTTGCACTTTGAACACTGACACTTTAAAATAGTGATGCAAAAGATGTATAAAAAGTTTAGCATAATTTTTAACTTTAAAAAAAATGAGGATTCTGTTTTGTTATCTTAAAAGAAAAAAATTCTGGGCATGTAGATTTTACTTCTGGGCATGTAGATTTTACTTCTGGGCAAGTAAATATTTTCTGCGCTTGCCCAGCTGGGCATGTAACTTTACAGATATTTTTCAAGCCTTGAGACTGGAAAGTGAAAAAGAAAAAAAAAAAAAAAAAAGAAAAAAATGAAGATTTCTATTATCCTGTTTATAAGAAAAATTTGGAATTTTTTTCTTTTTTTTTTTTTTGATTGGAGGTTTAACGACCACCGTGAGCAACTCAAATGGGCTATAAGCAGTCGCCCGTCCCTAATTTAGGGTCACTGGTTCCAGGGAAGGGAGAGAGCCAGTGCCGAAAGACAAACACAACACCCATGCCTCACCGGGATTCGAACCCGGACCCCTTCGGACGAATGATCAGAGGCCATCGCTTAGACCACTGCGCCACCGGGGCGGCAAAATTTGGAAATGAACAGTACCATGAATAAGAGGGAAAAAAATGAAAAATTAAATCTTTACAGAAGAATAATAGCAAGGAGAAAAGAAGTTTTACCTTAGATAATCATTACTGCACTGTGAGACCACCCTGGTGGCTACATGGTCTGAGGTGCTATCTACTAACCATTTGTCTGAACTGAGCCCAGATTCAAGTCCCAGATAAGGCATGAGTGGTGTGTTTGCCTGATAGTGCTGGCTCTGTACCTTTCCTGAACCAGTGGACCTAAATTACAGATGGGTTGCTGCTTATAGTTCTAGGAGATACTCACAGGGAGCATTAACCCCCACCTCCCCTAAAAAAACTGTGAGAGATTCCATGGAAGTGTATACATTTCAAAAAGAAATGTAGCTTTCACTGTGAGTTTCTTGTATTGTGATAAAAAGGTTTGGTTGGTTGGTCTGACTTTAGTGGCATAAAGGCACCACAGTTAGTAACAAGAAGAAGAAAAAGTAGCAACACAACACATGAAAATAACTGGAATACAATAGATATATACATGCACAATGTTACATAGTGAAAGTGGCCAACACAAGTTGAAAGCCAAAAGAAGAAAGTAAGCACATTCATGACAAAACATGAATATCTGCCACAGGTAAATTACATGTCCCACATACACGAGCAGAATAACTTCACAGCAAGTAAAGGTGAGTGAAAAACTATGCCCAATGTAGAGAGGAAATTACAACTTCTTCTCTACAATTCTGGCAAAAGCTTGAAGACCAGCATCCAAACACTGACTAAATATGATGCAATTTGTTCCATACCTATTGGTCCCACAGAAACTTTTCCACATAATATACTCTTGAACAATAGAAGGCAGATCTTAGTGATAAAGTGGTAAGGTGGCAACTACCAGAGAAGAAATGGATACGGAAACTGCACTCTCATTTCTTTGGATCTTAAAATGGCTGGGCTAACATAAAGGGAAGAAGCACAAACTTCTCTACCAGGCTATTCCAATGTTCGCAATTATTTTATCACCAAACTAAGCTGTTCATTGGAGTACTAAATCAGACAATAATAGTTGTCATCTAGGGAGAGAAGTGGAACATTATCTCAGAATGCCACAGTTCAAAAATTGGAAATGTATAAAAAAGTATGTAAGATGTTTTCCACCACACAATGCACTGAAGACAGAACAGTCGCGCAGAACTCTGAAGAACAGCTTTTTGACCATAGTCCAAATTATTTAATACAAAAAAAAAAAATTGTTTTTTGCAATCCAGCTTTTAGAAGTGGAGATGTTGCAGAACATACAGAACAACGATTGTCATTGCAAAAATATTGCTCATCAGATAAAGTTGGCAGATGCTAGAACCATCATCAGGGTTCATACTCTTTTTGAAAATGGAAATTAAGGAGTTCTTAAGGACCTTCAGGCTATTTTTAAGGACCTTTAAATATTTTTTAAGGTCCTCATAATTGCTGCATGCAAATATACACAATATACAAAATGTGAGTTAACTATTACAACATAAGTCCTTTTAACACAATAAATCAATTTTGTTGAAACTAATGAATATTCCATTGCACAAATATATGAATTAAAATTAGTTCTACTAAAATAAACCTAAATACTCCAACAGAAAAACCAACTAACATAAAAGTTCCTTATATACATTATTTTGTCCTGAAGAAATTTGTCCTGAAGCATATCTTTGCATCTACAGAACTAACACTCTGCTTCTTCGCATTGTGATGTGAAGCATAAAATTTATTTACTTTGGAATTTCAATTTTCAACAAATTTTCACCCATTAATTGTGATTATAGGCCCATCTTTGTGGTTTCGGAAACTTTTTAAATTTGCATTTGTTTTTCCTTCAAAATTTATCTGAATTTATATTTTTTTATTAATTTACAAATTCATTTTAACAAAAACAGTATTACAAATACAGCTTAGAATTTCATATGGCTGTGATTGTCAGTCCTTAAAATTTTTGGTATCTTTACCTTTCCATTCAATAACTTAATTCCTTCCATTAGAATTACTTTTACAAATATGTAGGGACACAGGCTAAGAAACTAAATGCATTAATTCTGTGGGTGGCATCACTACAAGTGCTGCAGCTAGAAAAATAACACTTTTATAAAAATGCAGCACAGCTTGTTAGACCTGTTTTAGGTTAATGAAGCAAGTAAACACACTATCTAAATCAAATCGAAACACACAAGTTCACCGTAACTTAAATCATATCATCGGAATTGAAAGCCTTAAGTTCAATAAAAATGTTTGCATAAATTTCAAAACTACATTGGCAGAATTCAAAGAATCAAAACTGAACAGTGAAGCATCACTTTCTTTTAAGTATTTATTTATTTATTTTTTTATTTACTACACAGCTTCCGAATTCCCAAATCTGGAGAAAAATTTGGTTTTCGTAGATTTGGATGAATAACACATTTTTGCTTGTGTAACTGTTGCATTTTTATTTTTATTTTATTTTTAAATTCTACAGCTGTAGCACTTGTAGTAACTTCTTCCATACACTTAATGCAGGTTGATTTTAAACATTTGGCAATAGCAGGGGTGTTAGTGCCCCTACCATGTTTTGGAGCAATTCTTGGAGCAGGGAAATATGCAATTTGGAGCAGAAAAGTTGGGTTTTGGAGCAAGAAAATTTGCATTTTGGAGCAGAACTCAGGTTTTGGAGCAGCTAATGATAGTATTTTTAATTGTTTTAATCCATGCTGTGCTTTAAGTTATGTTTATATACTGAATTACCATTATTTTATGAACTATGAAAAAATGTTATATTTCAGGTTTGTTGACATTTTACTGCTTTTCTTACGACTGTTAATTAGCATTTCTGTCGTTCCTAGAGTGAGATAATTAGGAAAACAATTATACTACCCACGATTTATTGAAAACTACATGACCTGCAATATTTTAAGCATAACGCATTAATATCAGGGATTTTCTTCTGAATGCATTTGTTTCGCTGTAACACAAATAGGATGCTGCCGCATCCAAGAGCTGTTGCTATTGATTCTGAACGCTTGCGAATATACACTTAGGAAGAATAAATAATATGTAATTACTGTTTGTTGTTTGGTTGGTTTTTAGCAGCATATTTTTCGAGATTCATGGCATTCAGATTAAAATACATTATTTCTGAAACCAACCAACTAGCAAGCCACGCATATGTGGTTTGCGTGTTCATCACAAACTCCTAAGGTTTTCTGAAGGAAAGCATACCTTCGATATAAAAAAAAAACTAATGTAACGTTTAATAATCAAATTGGAACCAAAACTATAAGATAACAGTGAAAACTATATGTATCATCTTTAAGCAGTTGTACCATGATACTCTTCACACAATTTCTTTTTATCAAGTAATTATCAATGTCAAACTTTCGTTATTGCTGTGAACAATTACAACTGGAACCAAAACTATAAGATGATAGTGAGATTTAGTAAAGTTGGTTAGATAAAAGCTGCTTCTATCGCTTAACGCTTGCACAGTGACGTTTCGGCACAAGATCCCCCTCCCCCTTCTTCAGTAGTAGAATCAGTGTATGACTTTTTTGTTGTTGCTGTCTCAAAGAGCCACTGTTCTTGCATACATGGGATCCTGCATGTATGAAGACGATTGCGAGTTAGTAAGTGATTAACGCACCTTCCATCTGGAAAAAGAAAAGTATGAGGGTGAAGATGTTCCCCAAGATAGATCAAAATGAGAAAAAGAAAACCTCCTAAAAATTCTGATCCCTGAACGTACGGGGCAAAATTCAGACTTTAAGTAAGAACCAAAAGATCAGTATTCCTGATAATTGATTACAAGTTATGCAATATAAACAATCCTTTCATTTATCCATAGCGCTCATGAGCGATTTTAATTAACATACATGAGACTGACGAAGAAAAAAAACAAAGCTGTACTTTTTAATTTGGTAAAAAATCAGACTGCACGGTGAGAAAGTGTGAATATTACAAAGCATGAACAAAACTGAATTGTTTACTGTAATTTATTTATGAAAATATTTAACTAGATCACACCACTGTATTCACAATTATAAAATTAGTGAATTCCAAACAAAATAGGGTGGTTTTGAAAGAGAGCTTCAAACATTTTTTTTTTTTTTTTTTTTGCTGGTTTTGTTCTTGTACTTGCTAAAACATTAGCTCTGGTTTCCTCTTGCGAGCAAACCCTACTTTCTTCTCAGCAAGTTCTACGGCCATATTTGTCTTTTGTTGACTCTGCCACTGCACAGCATCCACTGTTTATTTATTTTTTTCTGCTCATAGTTTTCTCTTTACCATTTTTCTTTGTTACTTTTCTTTCTTTTTTCGTTTTTTTTTTAATATCCTCAGATGACAATTTTATCCATCATGCTTAAAGAACTTTCAGCCTGAGTACCATGAATTCTGATATCAGAGCTTTAACTATTTTAGATAAATGATGTAATTTTCAGAGAATGAATACTTTTTTTTTAACACCATGCATCAATTCTTACAAATTTCCAAACTTTGTCACTTCTGTTTTTGGAAATTTCCTCCCACCCTTATCAAGCTAAAATGCACACACATTTATGAGGGTGATGACATTTAACAACTACATAGGAGTGGAAACATCGCGGGGAAGAAATCTTCGCTCCGTCTGACTTCAGTTTTCGGAAATTTATCCAACATTTTCAAGCTGAAAAACAAATATTTATGGAATAAAATGATATCTAACAATACTGGGTAGAGGAAACATCGCGAGAAAAAAAAAATTACGATTACCAGAGAAATCTTACTTCCGTCTACTTTCCATTTTCGAAGGATGAAATTCCGCCCTCTGACGGAGAAAATGACCCCCCCCCACACACACACACACACCATCACCACCAATCCTCTAAAAATTTCAGTTCAGTTAAGCATCGATTTCGTACATGGTCCAAATGATAACAAAAAAAGACGAAATTCCTCGAATCAGCGTGAGAATCTCGTCGGCGAAGATTACGGGGAAATTTTTGGGCGGCCTAACTTCCATTTTCGGAAATTGTTGCCTACAATTTCTATCTAAAATTATACAATGAAATTATATTTAACAATACTGAACAGAAGCAACATCGCGAGAGGAGAAAAATATGATTACGGGAAACATCTGCACTTCGTTTAACTTCCGTTTCCGAACGTTTAAAAAGACAAAACAATGTCCCCAGACGGAATACGACCCCCCCCTTCAACTAATATCCCGAAAATGTCTTCACTTTTGCATCGATCTTGAAAATGACAAAAGAAAAAAAGAAAAAAAAAAAAACGGAGGGGACTTTGCAAATCCGCGGAAGAATCTCACGTACGAATTAACCGCTGAATTGATTTCGAACGTCGTAAGATAACGCTAAAATATCAATGACCGGTAAATTTTAACTTTTGGCGCAAAATTGGCGCAGATTTCGTCGAAATGGCGATTTTTTTAGCAGAATGGCGCAAGAACACCGTTTTGGTGCGGGCTGGCGCAATTGGCACAGGTCTGGCAGCCCTGCAATAGTGTATAGGTGTAAAAGCTAAAACAAACTGCAATAACAAGACACGTATGAAATTTCCTTCAGAATTTTTACTTCTATTATACATCTTTTTTTGCTCTTAAACTTAAAAAACAGTAATGCAATTTAATAATGACTGCAAGGAAAGCATATTATGTACATATTCACTTTTTTGAGGTCAAACAAAGGACGTAGGCCTACAATGAAATCAATTTTTCAGCTCGTTTTTTGCACCTACTGACATGGTAATTTCTGCCAATTCTTCATTTTTTTTTTCCTTTATTCATTTTCAAAAACTATTTGATTGAAGGAAGCAGTTCATATCTCTCAACAATTCCACTTGGGTTTCTCTAATTCGGCAATATTTCTTTCTACTTTCAGTTTTTTCGTACTAAGCATTTGCAATTCCTCCTCAATCAATTTACGTTTCCTCCCAGATGTTGCTTGGCACATTTTTTTTTTTTTTTTCGGCATCTAAATATTGAACATGTTTCTGTCTAACTGAAAAGACAGAAGCTCTAAGCTCTTTACTTAGTACCACATTCTCTAATAAATAACAGAAGATAACGATTTGAACTGCACTGACCCAGCGCAAAGAAAACAAGAAGCCAGCAATAAATCTAATCTAAACGAAAGGGATTTGAAGGTAGCTGGTTGGCAAACTGCCAAAAGCAATACAGAACATGGGTAAACTTTTGCGACATACGATCTAGTGGATCTAGTAACGTAAAACCATCCCATCATCAGTACGCTAATTGAAACCAGCTGGGCCGCCCCGGTGGCGCAGTGGTCTAAGGCGCTGGCCTCTGATCATTCGTACGTGAGGGGTCCGGGTTCGAATCCCGGTGGGGCATGGATGTTGTGTTTGTCTTACGGCACTGGCTCTCTCCCTTCCCAGGAACCAGTGACCCTAAATTAGGGACGGGCGACTGCTTATAGCCCATTGAGTTGCTCACGGTGGTCGTTAAACCTCCAATTTAAAAAAAAAAAAAAAAAAAAAAAACCAGCTGGCCTGCGTAACGTGCGCATTTCTTTGGTTAAAAAAAAAATTATGACCTTTTTATTTAACGACCGAATATAATATAATTACGGTGTTTTCAAGGACTTTTTAAGAGCCCTTAAAAACAGAACAGAAATTAAGGAGTTCTTAAGGGCCCTTAAAAAAGGTAAATGGAAATTAAAGAGTTCTTAAGGACTTTTTAAGGGCCCTTAAAAAGGTAAATAGAAATTAAGGAGTTCTTAAGGACTTTTAAGGACCGTACAAACCCTGATCATACAAATGGTCCCAGCCATCAAACATACAAAAAGATGAAACACTTAACTAAACTTCTATTTTATTTTTTTTCTAAGCATTGTTTATTTAAAGCAGTAAGAGAAAGAAGGAAGCATACTAAAAAAAGGTGATGCTTGGTGGAACAATGAGACTAAATAAGCAGTAAAGAGAAAGAAGGAAGTATACTTGGGGATGTTGCAAGGTAGAGTTTCTGAGGCTGAATATTGCTGTAAGAAGCGTGAGGCAGCAAAGCTAGTTCACCAGAGTAAGGCTAAAGATAGGAAGGAAAAGGAGGAAAGGCATGATTTAGCTTTTTGGAAAGATAGAAAAACAGTCTGGAAGTACATAAGACATAGGAAAAATAGGGGAAATAAAATCCTGAGTTGTGTAAAGAATAGGGTCAGAGAAATGATATGGGAGCCCAATGAGCTAAGTGAAAGATGGGATGAGTACTTCTGTGATTCATTAGATTACAAAAGCAAAGGTGATTCTGAGGCAAAAGAAGATGATGTCATAGCGAGAGATGGAAGCACTGATGGGACCTCAAGAGAAGAGGTGTGTAAAGCTCTAAAATCTCTTCACAATGGCAAGGCTTCAGGAGTAGATGGCATAACTGCTGAGATCCTAAAATATGGCAGTGACTGTGACTGAATAAATAAGTTGCTGTAAAACACGATGAGAATGACGTGTGCTATGAAGATGATAATGGTGCGCGCTATGTTTTACACCAACTTATTTATTCAGTTGTCTGTAGCATGAGTCTTCATTCATTACACAGGCCTGCAACCAAAAAAGTGTTTAGAAACCAATAGCTGATTCTGATAGATTTTTGGATGCTGATTTCAGGAAAAATAATAAAAAAATTCCATCACGTACCATTTTTTCACAAATTGAAAATTTTGATTTTTGCAGCCACCAATCCATTGTGTTATAATCTACTAAGGAAGGGGACGAGCATTTAGTGCCCTAAGTCGTCATTACTAGCGAAAACTGGAGATTTTTAGGGCGGTAGACACTATAATTCGTGCATGAATACTAGTATTAAAAGAAATCCGTCTTGTTGCACAATGATATTTATTCAGCTAAAAAATGATTTTTAGGGCAGTCTATGGTGCGGAAAAAAAAAATTTTCAAGTAATAATATGTCAAAAAAAAAGTTTTGTTTGGACAGATTTTACTTCAAAATGGCTCTTATTCGTCGAGAGCCTACGTTAAAAATCACCATGATTCACCAGTCGTTATCATGAGGAGAATTCCAGGAACATCAAGTGTGACCGGAAATGAGTTAGTTGATGACTCACTCCCTTTCGTTCCTCTTCCCTATTCCACGCTTCTCGCTCTCTGCTCAGTTGTACTTTGATCTTTGAGTGAAACGGTTGTGTGCTGAGCAGTGCAATTTTTCTCAAGGTGTTATATCTGTAGAGGTTAAAAAAAATTTCCCGCAGCGGATGAGTATACTCATTTTTATAGTTTTCATATTTAAAGTTTTAACCTATAAAATGTACTAAATGGCAGCAAGGGCTTGTCTTAATTCACCTGATTCCTTTTGTTATATTTGTGGGGAATTTGTAGTAAAGAAACATCAAAGAAATATAACAGATCTTGTGAAGAAAGTATATTATGCATATATCGGTGTAAAACTTGGTGACCAGAATAAGTCATGGGCCCAACACAAAGTGCGTTACCCTTGTGTAGAAGAATTGCGAAAGTGGTCAAAAGGCACGAAAAAGTCTTTCCGTTTAGGAATCCTATGATCTGGAGGGAACCTAAAAATCATAGTGATGACTGCTACTTCTGTTCATGTAACGTGCAGGGGTACAATTTAATTAATAAGATAGAAATATTTTATCCAAACCTCCCGTCGGCAATATGCCCTGTTCCTCATAGCTCAGAAATACCTGCACCTAAACCTACTGAGAAACTAGAAGACATTCCTGAAGACTCTGAAGACGAAGGTCAGGCTTATGATGAGGACTTTCACGGCGTTTCAGATAGCAGCGAGCCCCAACCTATTTCACAGCTGGAATTGAATGATTTAGTCAGAGATTTAGGCCTTTCTAAAGAATCTGCAGAACTCTTAGGCTTTAGGCTAAAGGAAAAGAATTTATTGGCTCTTGGTACCTCTTTCTCATGGTTTAGAAAGAGAGAAACAGATTTCGTTCCATACTTTTCTCAAGATAGTGGCTTGGTTTACTGTAGCAATGTCCCTGGATTGATGGAGATGCTTAATATACAGTATAACGTGAACGAGTGGAGGCTCTTTATTGACTCATCAAAAAGAAGCCTCAAAGCAGTGCTTCTGCATAATGGCAGCAAGTATGTTTCAGTGCCATTAGGGCATTCTGTGTACCTGAAAGAATGTTATGAGAATTTAGCCTTGATTCTCACCAAATTGAAATATAAAGATATTGGATGGACGATACGCGGTGATCTAAAAGTGCTTTCCATGCTTCATGGACAACAAGCAGGATACACCAAGTACCCTTGCTTCTTGTGTGAATGGGACAGTCGGGATTAGGGCAATCACTGGATCAAAAAAGAGTGGCCGCATAGGAAAAGCATTAAAACCTGGAAACAAAAATGTAGTAAAGGAAAGTTTGGTTGATTCCAGTAAAGTCCTCTTGCCTCCACTTCACATCAAGCTTGGCTTGATGAAACAATTTGTTAAGGCTCTATCAAAAGAAGGAGAGTGTTTTAAATACCTTGGCAACAAGTTTCCAGGACTGTCTGAAGCAAAACTAAAGGAAGGTGTTTTCGTAGGTCCAGATATTCTGAAACTTTTTACAGATGAAGTGTTTGAAAGTAAAATGGTTTTGAGTGAAAAAGAGGCCTGGGGAGCTTTTAAGGAAGTCGTAAAAAAATTCCTCGGGAACTTTAAGGACCCCAACTTTAAACGTATCGTGGAAAACATGTTAACAAAATTCAAAGACTTGGGTTGTTCGATGAGTTTGAAAGTGCATTTTTTAAAATCGCATTTGGACTACTTTTCTGAAAATCTTGGTGCTGTTAGTGAAGAACAGGGAGAAAGATTTCACCAAGATATCAAGGAGATGGAGCGTAGATACCAAGGTAGGTGGAACGTCAATATGATGGCGGACTACTGTTGGATGCTGAACAGAGAAGACCCGCATACTGCCTACAAGAGACAAAGTGCCAAAAGGAGCTTTCAGGGGAAAAGGAAAAGACAGCATAAGGACCTATGAATACCAGGATGTATTAACAATGGTAACTGCTTTTATTAATATAATTTAGCAAATCACTTCCAATAGTTTGATAAACAATAAATTTGTAAATAAAACAATTAAAAATATTTTGAAACGACCTTTTTGCCAGAATATGTAAAATAGGCTTTCTTCCCCATATATTCAAGCCCATTTTGTGAAAAATCCTTACGTGATTGAGAAAAATAGATGCCATATTTGAAATCAGTGCACCAAACAATATAAAAATCAGTCATTACATTGCAAACACTTTTTCATGACTCAAATTTTGCAGGCCTGTGATTATTACTCTGTGATTGACTGGTTAACTGAAATTTGCCAGTTACGTAGGGAGTTACGAGTGGTCCCACAGGATTGGAGGGAATCTATTATTGTTCCCTTGTACAAGGGAAAAGGTGATCAGACTGAATGCAAGAACTATCATGGTAAAATGTTTGGGAAGGTCATTATTGATAAGGTACGAAGTCTTACATTAGAGAAAGTGTGGGATGTACAGAGTGGTTTTATGCCTGGAAAGAGTAGCACTAATCAAATTTTTGCATTATGCATGATGATCGAAAAGTATCTGTGTGCTGGTAAAAAAAGTGCTTGCTGTTTTTATAGATTTGGAGAAGCTTATGACAAAGTACATAGGACTCTTCTATGGAAGGTACTGAATAAATATGGTGTTACTGGGAGTATACTTAATAGTGTGAAAGCCATGTATGCTGGCAGTTGTGCATGTATACGAGTGAATGGTGTTTTATTGAAATAGTTTTCTGTGGATGCAGGAGTCAGTTAAAGTTGTGTAATGTCACCCTGGCTGTTTAATATATTTATGGATGCGTGCATGCGTATTGCCAAAATGGATAACACTGGTTTATGTCTTGGTAATATCCATGTGTGCAAATTGTTGTATGTTGATGACACAGTCCTATTGGCAAAGAACAAAAGTGAGTTGCAGAGTATGTTGCCCCAGATGTATAAAGTTTATATGAAATTCAAACTGAGTATAAATAAGGGAAAAACCAAAGTTATGGTTTTTAAGTGAGGAACTGTTACTACTGAATGCAAAATAAGTCTAAATGGCACAGTGATTGACCGGGTGAACAAATTTGTGTATTTGGGGAGCATATTTGACAGAGAGAACAAATTACATGGTGAAATTAGTAGGTGAGTTAATTCTTCATTGAAAGTCATAGCTGCTTTAAGAGGATTTCACAGGAATGAGAGTTTCTCAAGATCGTCTCGAATGGCTGTGTATGAAAGTATAATTGTTCCTACTCTGACGTATGGCAGTGAAACTTGGGTACTACAGAAAAGACACAGGAGTCATTTGTGTGCTGGGGAGATGCGTTACTTATGGGGGGTTTGTGGAAAGATACTCACTGATCGTATGAGGAATGAAGATGTGTTGCAGTTGTGTAATGTGAGGCAAAATGTTGTCAGTAAGGTGGAGACTAATATTCTTAGGTGGTTTGGCCATGTTGAAAGAATGAGTGATGAGGTGCTGACTAAGAGAATTTGCTCAGCCTTAGTGGCAGGAAAGAAAGGTAGAGGAAGGTCAAGGAAATCATGGGAGGACCAGATTCATAAATGTCTGCATGAGATAAAGATAATGAGAATGAAGTACAAAAGGTCTTGCCTGCGGCTTGAGATGGATGTTAATGAAGCTTGAGCTGTGCGCTGAGATCGTTGTAAACAGAGACATTTGATGTACCAACTTTAAGTAAATTTTAATTTCATCAGGAAAATGTTCACTTGGCATATAGTCTTTCTTTCAGCAGTGAACCTCTGAATCTCAAAGAACAGCTTAATGATATACGGTATGATATGTATGTATGGGGATGTAAGGTCAGGTGATGCGTAACATCACAGCCTCTCCTTGACAAATGTCAACCCCGCCTTCTCGTGGTACATCCTGTTCCCACGAAAGGGGCTCTGACGACCGCCAATAGCGGTATACCTATACTATCGGGATTAGAGGAAATGCTATCCCACACTCACCAACCCACTTGGCCAGCATGGTGAGTTATGGCCAAACCCCTCTAAAATGACTCCCCAACTTAAATCTTGGCCCTCAGACTCCGGCAGCTGGAATGTACCTGGCCAAGGCAGTGGCCAGTGCGACATGAAGGCAGAAGGTGCTAAGAATCCCCGGAGGACCGGACTAGGCTGCCATCTGATGCTGACCTTGGCTACGTATAATGGATGCTCCCTATCTTCTGATTCAAGGCTTCTTGAATTGGAAGAGGAACTACAAAAGATCAAGTGGGACATCGTCGGGCTAAGTGAGGCAAGGAGAAAAGGAGATCTCATTGAACTGAAAAGTGGACATCTCTTCTACTATCGTGGGACTGATACTGGCAGAACTAGTCGTGTTGGATTTATAATAAACAAGAAACTGAAGGAGAAAGTTGTAGAAGTTGAAAGTTCCTCTGACAGAGCTGCAGGACTTGTTATCCAACTCTCGAGAAGATACCAGGCTCAGATTATTCAAACTTATGCACAAACCACAAGTCATCCTGAAGAAGAAATTGAAAAAGTTTATGAGGAAATTCGTCATCTAAATATTAAAGGTAAGCAGCACTTAAAGATAATTATGGGAGATTTCAATGCAAAAATAGGGCAACGGCAACAGAATGAAACTTCAGTAGGTAAATTCGGTCACGGCAACAGAAACCAGCGTGGAAATACTCTCGTAGAGTTTGCAGAGGCAGAAGGGTTTTTCATCTTGAACTCCTTTTTCAAGAAAAAGCCACACAGGAAATGGACATGGAGACATCCAAATGGGACGACAAGTGAAATTGATTTTATTATGTGTAACAAAAAATTCTTCATAGAAGACTGCAGTGTGCTAAACAAGTTCAACACAGGTAGTGACCATAGATTATTGAGATGTAAGATGCACCTCAACACTAAACTCGAACGTAGCAAGCTAATAAGACAAACAAAATGTATTGACATAACCAACCTTAAAAAACACCATAATACCTTCAAGTTGGAACTGAAGAACAGATTATCTGCTTTAGAAGGCCTAACATCGGAAGAAGTGGATATTTCTGAAGTTAACAGAAAAGTAACCAAAGCTCTTATGGAAACAGCAACAAAATTAGCTGGGTCTAAGAACAAGTTGCATGTGAACAAATTATCAGGAAAAACCAAAATGTTGATGCAAAAAAGAAGAGAGATGAGGACAACTAAAGAAGATGTGACTTCCAAAGTGGAATATATAGAGCTATGCAAGACAGTACAAAAAAGTATCACTGAAGACGTAAGGAAATTCAACTGTGAACTAGTAAGGAAAGCAATTGAAAACAACCAAAGCCTAAAGATAGCAAAGGGACATCTCAGTAAGGGAAGAAAACAGATTATGGCACTGAGAAAAGAAGATGGTTCTGTAACAAGAAATAGAGGCAGAATTTTGACAAGAGTGAAAGATTTCTACTCCAAATTATATGAAAGGGATGATACATGTACTCCAGACATCATGAAAGGTACCAGTACCAGAGTTCTTCCAGTCAGTCCTCCCAGCAGAAGTTGCATGTGCAACCAAGAACATGAAGCGGGGAAAAGCTACAGGAGAAGATGGAATTACTGTAGACATCATACAAGAAGCAAGTGGAGAAATCGAAACAGTAATCGCCCAAATTTTCACTCGTTGCCTTAATGAAGGGAAGATTCCTGAGGATTGGAACAACGCTACAATGATCTTGCTACATAAAAAAGGTGACATTGAGGATCTCAGGAACTACAGACCTATCAGCCTCCTATCAGTGGTTTATAAAATCTTCACTAAAGTTCTTTCACACCGCTTGAAGGTGACACTGGACATGGCTCAACCGAGAGAACAAGCTGGATTCAGGAGTGGCTACAGCACAATAGATCATATCCATGTACTGAGAGAACTAATTGAAAGAGCGAGGGAATATGAACTTCCATTGTGCATGGCTTTTATCGATTATAAAAAAGCCTTCGATTCCGTGAAGCCATCAGCAGTTACAATGGCTCTGAAATCCTGCGGTATTGAAGATGCGTACATTAATATTATTAATAACATCTATGAAAATGCAAGTGCAAAGATTCGGCTGTTTGAAAATACAACACACATAAAAATTGGAAAAGGAGTGAGACAAGGTGACACCATATCTCCGAAGCTCTTTAATGCCAGATTGGAAAATGTCTTTCAATCACTGAACTGGGAAAACAAAGGGATAAAGATTAATGGAGATTATCTAACCCACCTTCGTTTTGCTGATGACATAGTCATTTTTGCAACTACCCCATCAGAGCTGCAGAGTATGATCCAGGAACTTGCTGACAAGAGTAAAGAAGTGGGATTAAAAATGAACTTTCAGAAGACAAAAGTGATGTTCAATGCTTTTACAAGAAATGAAGATTTATCGATTGATGGAGAAAAGCTGGAGATAATAGACACATACGTTTATTTTGGACAGCAGATATCAAGTGAGGGTCACATTGATGAAGAAATTAATCGGCGTACAAAACTTGCCTGGAGAGCTTTTGGAAGAAACAGCATAATTTTCAAGAGCAATATGCCATTATGTTTTAAAAGAAAAGTGTTTGATCAATGCATCCTTCCAGTGCTTACGTATTTGCAGAGACGTGGACCTTAACTAAAAGAGACATACAAAGGCTGCAGACAACTCAAAGCAGCATGGAGAGGTGCATGCTTGGCGTAACCAGGAGAGATAAGAAGAGGAACTCGTGGATCCAAAAAATGACAAGAGTGGAAGACATCATGATCAGAGTTAAATCCCTGAAATGGCAATGGGCTGGACATACTGCCAGAAGGACAGACCATCGATGGACAGCCGAAATTTTAGATTGGATTCCAAGGGACAGGAAAAGACCCAGAAGAAGACCACATGGAAGATGGGTGGATGAAATTCGAAAGTATGCGGGAGTGACATGGAGGAGACGGGCACAAGACAGACCGTTGTGGAGGAAACTTGGGGAGACCTTCGTCCAGCAGTGGATTGATAATAGTTGACAATGATGATGATGATGATGATGATGATGATGTATGTATGTATGTATGTATGTATGTATTTAAATTTGCAAATTTTCAGAGAAAACTCTTCTCCTTCATCAGGAAGTCCATTGTTATCCCTCTTTCTTGGTCACTATCATGGTTACGGTTAACCTTGACTGTTACAGTTGTTTTTCACCAAATCTTGCCAGATGTTAAGCAGGGACTGCAGCGATTGATGATGAAATTCTGTTTCTTTCAAATTTATAATCTTTCTTTTAATTTTCTTTTTAGAAAGTTCTTTGAAAACTAATGACTTTAAGGGAACCCCAGTCCATATTGTGACCAGTTCCTCTAACAAGCCTATCTAAACCTGTTCTGTTGGAGCAATTTTTTATAGCTGCTTTATGTTCTGCTATTCGAGTTTCCAGTCTGCAGCCTATCTCTCCTATGTAAGGTAGTCTACAACTACATTTTACTTCATAGACTACTACTTGCATTTTTAATATCTTCTTCATTTGAACAATCTTTGGGGAAAAATTTTTAACTTCATTTTCTAAACTTGGAGCTAGTCTCATATTATACTAATTGCTAATTCTCTTTAATGATTTGGATAAACCTTTGTGATAAGTACTTTTTCTAGTGAATTTTATTTATTGCTGTTGTGTGTTCTTAACTGAAATATTTAGAAGTTTTTCAATTTCATTTTTAGATAATTATTTTCTGTAAGGATGTTTTTCCTTGTGCCTTTTTTCATTTCTGCTGTAGATACTACTTTATTTATTTTTTCTAAAAACTGACTTGCCACATTTTTCTTAATAAAATATAGTTGATAGAAATTGAAATCCAATAATAATTTATTTGTATTCAATGGTTTTTCATACAATTTTGTAAGGAAATTTCCATCTTCATAATAGATTGTAATATCTAAGAAGTTAATTTTTCTTCCTTTCTGAAGTTTTAATGTAAACTTGAGAGAATCATCTAATTCATTAAATGAGCCAAGAATTTTTTCTGGAAAATCTTCTTTTGAGCAACAAAGGATTGTTTGGATGAGAAATGCTGGATTTTCTTACTGCAAAAGGATTATAAAGAAAAATACACACATTCATACATATATCACCAAGCTGTTCTCTAAGATTAAGAGGTTAGCTCCACAAAGAAATACAAACCACTAGATAAATTTTTCAGTGATTATTTATCTACTGTTGCTGTATCAAACTTCACTGTTCACAATGAACTTGACACACAATTCGAGTTTCATTGACATCCATCACACAACATACACAAGACCTTCAATACTTCATATTCTTTTAATCATGCACATACTTCTGAATCTGATCCCCCCCATGACTTTCTTGGTCTTCCTCTCTGCATTTCTTTCCTGCAACTTGGACTAAAAACATTTCGTAGTAAGCATCATCACTCATTCTTTCAACATGCCCAAACCGCCAAAGCATATTAGTCTCCACCTTGCTAACAACATTTTGCTTCACATTATACAACTGCAACACATCTTCATTCCTCACATGATCAGAACGTGTCTTGCCACAAACCCTGTGTAAGTAACGCATCTCTCCAGTATACAAACGACTCCTATGCCTCTTCTGTAGTACCCACATTTCACTGCCATACATCAGAGTAGGAACACTTACACTTTCATACAGCACCATTCAGAACTCTCAAGAGAACCCATCATTCCTGCGAAAACTTCCTAAAGCAGCTATGACTTTCAATGAAGAATTAACTCGCCAACTAATTTTGCCATCTAATTTGTCCTCTCTATCAAACATGCTTCCTAAATACACAAACCCATTCACCTGGTCAATCACTGTGCCATTGAGATTTATAATAAATTCAATGCTAACAGTTCCTTGCTCAGAAACCAAAACTTTGGTTTTTCCCTTATTTATACTTAGTTTGAATTTCATGCAAACTTTGTATATCCAGGACAACATACTCTGCAACTCACTTTTGCTCTCTGCTAACAAGACTGCATCATCAGCATACAGTAATCTGCAAGCATGGATATTACCAAGACATAAGCCAGTATTGACCATCTTGGCATCACGCATGCACGCATCCATGAATATATTAAACAGCCAGGGTGACATTACACAACCTTGTCTGACTCCTGCACCAAAAGAAAACCGTTTTGATAAAACACCATTCACTTGTACACAAGCTCTACCGCCAGCATACATGGCTTTTACACTATTAAGCAGATTCCCAGTAATACCATATTTATTCAGTACTTTCCACAGAAGTATCCTATTTACTTGGTTATAAGCTTTCTCTAAATCTATGAAGGCACCAAGAACTTTCTCACCAACAGTCAGATACTTTTCGATCATCATGCATAATGAAAAATTTGGTTAGTGCAGCCTTTACCAGGCATAAAACCACTCTGAAAATCCCACACTTTCTCTGGTGTAAGACCTCATGCCTTTTCAACAATGACTTTATCAAACACTTTCCCTGGCACACTCAGTGAGCTAATACTATGACAGTTCTTGCATTCAGTCTGATCACCTTTTACCTTGTACAAGGGGACAATGATAGCATCCCTCCGGGTGGAATAAACAACTGGAACCGTCAGCTGTGGGCTAATCCCCCCACACTGGTGTACCTTCCTGATTAAAAAGACAAAGAAAAAATGGTAAAGAACTAAAAGAAGCCAATATATGAAGAACTAAAAAAAAAAAAAGTCATTATCAGCTTTGATTTAAAAAAAGTCACAAAATTTATTTCAATTCAAAAAAAGAAAAGCCAGCTTTCAGAAAATTATAAACAGTTCTCTAAATTACAATTCAGATTACCTCAAAGCTATGTAATAGTCAAATTACACAAAGAACACCAACCAATTAGAACACTCAAAAAGCTCAATTCTTTCTAATCCAAACTATTTTATAAAGTCACACCTTCAGAAACTATTGAAAGAACCACCTTCCTTGATTAAAAATTCACTGGAACTAAAGAAAATATTAGAATTTCTCCCTACATTAGATTCTCCTATTATGGGAAGTTTAGACATAGTTTCTATGTATACTCACATCAATATAGATTAACTTAAAGGGTTTATAGCTGAAGACCTGGCAGCCCTAATAGGATTTCATAACAAAGATAGAAACATATTTGCTGGAATTTTTGAAATGCTTATCTTCTCCAGTTGCAAAACAACTACTTTCAATTTGAAAAGTTTTTCATTCAAAAATCTGGATTTGCTATGAGCTCTCCACTCGTAGCAAATTATTATTGAAGTCGTTGACGAAATTCGTGCCAATAACATCAATTGCTAGAATGCCGTCGTTGCACGATATAAGACGAAATTCAAATTTAACGATGGAAAATTGCCTTTTTATTACACTGAATCAAAAGCTAAAAGTCAAAATCACATCACTAGATCTTTCATGCTGGCTCCCAGCACATCCTCAGGTGAATTCTAAAACAGGTATCGTAAAAATTTGAAAAAGAGTCCACCGTGGAACGTCGCTTTTGTTTATATACATCGCGTTCAGCACACGAATGACTTCAAAAACGTCACCATACTCTGACTTATGATTGTTGTTTCTTAATTGTTATTGGGTGAGTTCCGAAATAAAGTTCGAGTTATTAGTTTATTTGCTTCTTCTTGTTCGAAATTAACTGCATCCAAGTTGGAGGTATGAATTTGGGTACTTCATCGTTACAACATTTATCAGCGTTATTGACGATGTGTAAACTCTCCGCTAGCAAAGTCGCATTTTTGTTTTTGTGAAAAGAAATAACTCTTGCCTCATTCCACAGAGGGATGTGAGCTCCCTGGTTAACTAATCTTGCAAGTGCTGTAGAGTTTGAATGTGTTTTGACACTGTACTTGTGTTCCGCAATACGAAAGTTCAAATTCCTCATGGTGGATCCAATATAAATTCGATCTATGTCAACAGTATCCAGGGCCTGTAAAGGTATTTTGTAAACTCCGAATCTGCTATTACTCGGAATTGGGTCCCGATCTTTTTTAATAGTTGACATTAGGTTGTTTGTTTTAATTCCAAAATTCAAGTTGTATTTTTTACAGGAAGATTTAAGTATATTCATAACTTTCGGAATATAATCCAGTGACCCAACATATTTGCGTTGACTGGATTCTTTAGTTAATGTAGAAAAGTTTGTGCTTCTTATTTTTCGATGGATCCGGTTTACAATATTTCTGGGGTACCCATATTCGCCTGCTATGGCATTTATTTCATTTAATTCTCGTCTCCTAGCAGTAACGCTTGAGCAATGCGTGTATGCTCTACGGATGAGAAACTGGAATGCAGATAGTTTATATGTATCAGGATGTGCTGAATAATATGGTATAATTGCTGATGTTGCACTGGGCTTGCGGTATACTGAAAAAGAAATAATTTGTGATATAGGGTTTCTCTTTAACAGAAAGTCTAAAAAAGGGATAGTACAATTCTTTTCTAGTTCAACTGTACTTGGAGAGAATCCTCAGAGAACCCAAATATTTTCGCCTATATAGTAAGTATATGGATGACATTTTATTTATAATAGATAACTCAGAAAAAGATTTTCCAGAAAAATTCTTGACTCATTCAATGAATTAGATGATTCCCTCATGTTCACATTAGAACTTCAAAAATGAAGAAAAATTAATTTGAATTAAAACACTTACTCAAGGCTTTGCTCAGATAAATGTACTTAATTCTATTTTAGCTTGAAGAACTTTCATTTTATCTTCTCTTCTTCTGAGTTCTGGTTTTACAGACATTTCTGGCCTCTGGATTTTTGTCAAGGCCTGTTCTCAATGTTGTAAACCAAAAGATTAAATGAAAGTTCTTCAAGTTAAAATAGAATTTTAAAAGTCAATAGTTGTATAACTATTATCACTACTGTTACACACGTTTTAAAGTATCTTCAAGTCGAGTGTTCTATGCTTCATTACTTTTGCTGTTAGATAAATTTTCAAGGAGATAAAATATCAAACATTTCAACTGTTATTAATTTGTCCTGAGAATGTTACACTTAAATACTGTAGCACAATTTGGAAGGTTATTGTTGGTTGATTTATATCTCAGGTACAAATTGCCAACTTCCAAGTTTACAAGTTTATGAGGAGTTGGTTCGTTGAACTAAAAACATTCACCGGTTTATTTGAAAATATACAACCAGAGTCGAGATTATGAAAAAATGAAGGTGAAGTTTAAAAGTATTAAAGAGATAAAAAGACTATTTACAGTATGAATAAAATCTTTAGCCCTAATCGACGTCATCATTGGTTAAAAACCGAACAATAAAAGAGTATCCGAAGTTGCATAAAGAGATTACGAGGCTTGTGTAAAATTTTATCGTTGAATAGAAGGCAGGCAATTTTTGCATAGGCACTCAATACTTAAACAAAACCATACTAGTTTCATTCCTTTTATATCATGGTCATCTTCAGTGGTACTATCATCGAAAGTCAATGCTATGCAAGGTTGGTGTGCACTAAGTGCTGACTTCCACGTCATTCTTGAACAGGTTGTTACACGTTGACAAATCTCGTCTGTGTTCTTATCAACGTGTACCTACGTGACTATGTTATGATGCGCCATCTATCGGGTTGGTTGTAAAGTATAGTTATTTTATTCTTCTAATTATTCAGATTTATCTGTGATAATTTTTATTATTTATTTTCTTCTTTTCTTGCTCAATCAGATATTTCCAAGTATATGGGATTTCCATTGGTGTCGATGTATTACAATTCTCTTTGTGGGTCTTTTTGATTGAAATAGCCTCAGACCATAGAATTTTATTATGTTTTTTGTGTGTAATTAGTATTTTGCTGTTTTCCCAATCTGGGATTAGTTCGTTAATATTAATATGTCATCAATCCATAATGCTTATCCACATTATACTACACATCTGCAAAAACATGGAATATCACAAAGAATTAAAAAAAAATTGGGCAAAGCATAACATTTTGAATGCTCACCTGTTGGAAGTCCTAAAGTGAAGTATCGATCAGCAGTGGGTTTAAATTCCCTGACACGTTTCCTAATGTATTTCGCAGACCAAGTGCTCACATCATCAACATTGTTCAAAATAATTAACTTCATTTTGAAGGATCCTGGAATTAAAATTAACATTTTAGAATGACTTAAACTACTTCCTTTTGAAATTAAGAAGAAGGTAGTGTAGAACACGCTAAGTTACGTATAAAAAAGTTTAAGGCAAATATATTTATGCCATTACTATGGCCTTCATCAGTGCAACTACGATTGGTTTATGTTGCCAGATTGGAAAGGTAAGTTTTGTAATGGTAAGTCCGGGTGACGTGATGCAATGAGGGATTTCCAGATGTAAGGAATGAAAATGGGGAGCTGAGAGTTGCAATTTTTGGAAAATAAAATTTCCAAACTTTCTCTAAACCTCAGAGCATACCGATTTTGGAAGGGAGCCAACTTTTTAGTATAGGACCAAAGTAGAATAGCAGAAGTGTCAGCCATGGTAAGAAGAGACAAGGAAGATGAAGGTTTTCCGAATTTCACATCAGATTTGTGTTCCTGAAGTCTTGAGAGAATTTTCCGGAATGAACTTCCTATGTACGCGGTTAATCCAACGTTAGTCTTGATCAAAATTTTATACACTCCATCAGAATGATCGGAATTTTATACACTTCGCCTGGAGTGTATAAAATTCCGATCAAGACTAACGTTTTATTAACCGCGTACATAGGAAGTTCATTCCGGAAAATTCTCTCAAGACTTCAGGAACACAAATCTGATGTGAAATTTGGAAAACCTTCATCTTCCTTGTCTCTTCTTACCATGGCTGACACTTCTGCTATTCCACTTTGGTCCGATACTAAAAAGTTGGTTCCCTTCCAAAATCGGTATGCTCTGTGGTTTAGAGAAAGTTTGGAAATTTTATTTTCCAAAAATTCCAACTCTGAGCTCCCCATTTTCGTCCCTTACATCTGGAAATCCCTCATTGCATCACGTCACCCACAGTTACCATTACAAAACTTAACTTTCCAATCTGGCAACATAAACCAATCGTAGTTGCACTGATGAAGGCCATAGTAATGGCTGAAATATATTTGCCTTAAACTTTTTTATTACGTAACTTAGTGTGTTCTACACTACCTTCTTCTTAATTTGTTTGTTAGTTACTTACATGCATTGCCTACCACTCATTTATTTACTTCCTTTTGGTTATAGAAACCCAAATTTTATAAAAAGCAAACATCTGAAAAGCTGTTTCAAATGTAAAATCGATGTCTTGGTACAGCATTCAATGGTATCATAAGATTAATGAAAATTTAGTAGCTTTAACATTAAGATACAGAACAAAAAAATTCTGCACAGTTTATGTTAAAATCTGGGCCACTCATCCTAAAGACACAAATTTAAAAGAAATTTCCAAATACAATAAAATAATGTTACTACACATAAAGAATCTTTTTGAATAGCTCTGTTAAATATGTAGACAGAATGCCAGGACTTTTTTTCTTCAAGTCCTGCATTTATCACAATAGCTTTTCAGAATTTTTAACCATTAAGTATTTTGTAAAACTGATATTCACAGTGTTATATGAAACTGACCTTAATACCTTAACCACCACACACAAAAATCACATTACAAAGTTAGCCACTAATGCAGGAATCAGATACGTAGCTTTATCCAAAAAGCCAGAGCCAAACATTCCAATCTTCCTGTGCCGCAGCTATGTTATTTAGGATCAATTCCCTACATACCAAGTGTGTCTTACAAACTCAAAATCGCCCTCAAGAAGATGAACTATGGGGTTGGCATAAGGTCCCCTGCATCTTTACATACTATACTAAAGAGAAATAGTAAAAAACCACATCTCTCCTGCGAAGCATGCGTTTATGCGATCCCCCTACAGTATCCGAACGGCTCTAAACGATACTAGATTGGAATGACCAAGCGTTCGTTTGGAATCAGAGTCAACGAACATGAAAGGGACACAAAATGCGGTAAAGTAGCCACGGCACTATCCAGAGAAGTCAAATTCAAGTCAGCTACTCCTATGTGGGATGATATAAAGAAATTAGCTAGCTACTCTACACCTAAATGTACAGCCATTCGGGAAACCTTGGAGATCATTACCAACAGCGATACTTGCAATGATTGTGTCTCGCTCGAGTTGCCACGAATTTGGAACCAATTCTTCTCTACCAGGATCCCGCGTGCGACCAACGTGATGCCTCGTATCTTTAAATGAATGTAATGTCACATCTATTTATTGTCAAGTTCCCGCATTCAAATTGTTAAATGTTCTATTTTTCAGTTTGCAGTTTCTGTCTAACTTCCTTGAAAAAGCCATCTGGTTCATGTGCGAAAGCTTGGAAACGCTTATGTGTTTATTTCCCACGCCAATAAATCGGATCACTAGTACAGTGTTACTATTTACCACATTACAAAAGTTAATGGATTCATCTCATTTACGTCAGCCAACTCTGAGCACACATGGACAATGTGTGTCAGCAATCAGAAGTCATTAGGAAATACATTAGTGACAGCATTATGAACGGTCAGTGCAAACTTAAGAGTTTGAAAGGAGATTATAATCAGATTGCATTTTCTTCCAATATTACCATTATTAATTTACATTTCAAGAATTTCCACATGACAATGCTTCCAGATACACAGCTGGTATTGTCCATGAATAGTTCTATTACCTAAATATCATTTAAACCTACAGCAGGGACCTTATGAGTAACTAAATCTCAATCTAATCAGTTTCCTATGGGATAACATGAAAATTAAATAATCATAGCACAGTGCCACACTATAAAATATAAAATAGCTATTGATAGCAGGGAAGTTAACATGAACCACAATTGCTATGGCACTTTCCGACACCTTGTTGAATCCTTGTGAATTCTGCATGTTTTGGGGGGAAATGGTGAGCTCCACACTTGAGGCAGGTGTACCTCAAAAAGTCAACATTCATTGTACAGTGGAAGTTTTCTGTAGCCCAAGAAAATTGTCAGTATTTGTACAATTAATACAATTAACTTAAAAAAATTGCACACTTTTGGTGTGATTAAATTTTTAAATTCCAAAATTTAATGTTATTCAAAATATCAGGGGGGAAATGTAAATGATAACATTACTAAAAATTGGAAATTTTTATTCATAAATCAAGATATGAAATCCAAGACCATCTGATCTGAAAATTTGTTTTCCTTTACACCAACACAAAATATGGTTACATGTTCACTTAAAAAACTCAGCATTTAAAATTTTTCATGAAAGCAGAATTTTCAAAATAATTCTAAAGAAAATGCCAATTAAATTACAGGACAAAATTTATGAAAAACAATCATACTACATAAGAGATAGACAAACTCAAGATCAAATACTAAGCTTGCCTTACTATTGGAAAAATTACAGAATTCATAGCACTACATATTTGCTCTACAGATTAACTCAACTTTTGATTGAGATCAGGGGCACAACTAGGATAGAGTTTTAAGGTTTAAAAAACTTGGGCTCTGGAGAGGGTTAAATTCTCCTTCAAATTCGAAGAATTGAAGATTCGCATTAGTAGTGCTATTTTGCTATCTCCTATGTCTCTGTCTGATTCAATTTTTCCTTTCCACTGAGTGCTTCTAAGACAAAATTGTAAACGCTTTACATTCCAACATAGTCAGTCTATCTGTAACCTAACTCTAGAGAACAGATGACACAATTACTCGACTACTTTTTCCACTGCCCATACATCTTATCGAGACAAAAAGTGAGATAAACTTGCCATTGTGAAGTTGTCTAACCAGGGTCAGAGCTGGTATGACTCCCTGCTCCTAGCAGTTTTTAGCCACTAGAATATAACTCCCTAGGGTTGGGTAGGATGAAGGGATTTTAGGATTTTCTGTTACCAGCAGCTCGGCACTAAAATTCGTCTGGCATATTGGATGTCTGTGGTCAAGCTACCAAGTCCATGACTTCCCATTTTCTGGAAATAATTGAGCATTCAAAGAAACATACCATCAGAATAATTAAAATAATATGCAATCGAAGTTGGTCATTCAAACAAGAAATACCCCAAACAGAAGAGACATATTTTTTCAGTTCAAAATTATATAATATACACATTTCACCAAATTTTGGTAAGCTGCACACATCTATATACACACCACAAATTACATGAATTATCTGCTTAAAGTGTTTTTGGTATTTCTTTACCATAGAGATTTCCATACCAACACTCTGCCTTTATACACATTATTGGTGTGAAATTTCCTAAGTCTGGACTCTCAAAATGTCACTATTACCAGGTTCTCACTGTTGTATTTCCAATTTTATTCAATTTAATTCCAACATTATTAACGCAATTTAAATTTCATTACTAATTAAAATTCATTCTTTATATATACACTGAATAGAACGATATTGCTTTTATGTCTTCAAAAAGTTTCATTTGATGAACCAGTTCATTAATTCACCCACACAGAAATGCCAATTTCTATGCACTTTTCAAGAGAATACCTTAAAATACAGTTTTTAAAAATGTTCAGAAAATCCAACCTTCATTATTCCCACAAAAAAAAAAAACACATCCTGGGTTGTAATCATCTGATAATCCAAACTATTACACCTTTTGAGGCCTTTCATATCATCTTTGTGTATTTAATCAGAAAATCACCAACTCCACATTGTCTCAATTCGAGCACATTTCCTGGGCGATCATGGTCTTACTAAGGGTTTTCTTTCCTGTCTCCACGGGCGATTACTACATGTGATCATACGTATTTCAGTTTTCTTTAGCTTGTGTCGCCATCTGTGATTTCTTTCTATGTTTTTTCATCTAAGATCACTATTTCCACATGATTAAGATTTGATTAATCTCTATATACAGTCAAGCCATGATATGTTGAACTTGAAGGGAGTACAGAAAAGTTTTGAGATATCGAAAATTTACAAAATTTCATAAAAGAATGTGTACTTGTATTTTTTACAAATGTTTAAAAAATCCCTTACCTTATCTTGCAGATAGAGAATTGGGTATGTACAGTATTATCCATAAAAATGCTGATAACAAATAAAGCAAAGCTTGAAATGACTGGATACACATTTTATTATACAGTAGTATGTACTGTAGTACAGTACTATGTTATACGTACATGTAGTATGTACATTAGAGTGGTCCAACTTTGTATAGGAAAATACATTTTTTTCAATTACCATTCGTCTCACCCCTTAAAATTGTTCTATTTCATGAAAAAGTAATTCCTGTAAGATTTTATTGCAATCGAAAGGTAAAAACATGTGCCGACAGAGAGCCTATTACAGTGGAAGCTTTCGTTTCCCACCAATGAATGTCTTCTGCATGTATCAGCTTTCTCCCACGAAGGTAAATGGAACTTTCTTGGCAAGATGCCAAAAAACAAGTTGTAAACCTTCTACTGCACATTTTATCTGAGTTGTGTTTTGGAAATGCTAGTTGATAAGAGCTTCAATGTAACTGGTTTGTGATAAACTATGTCTTTAATGCCATATGGTGATTGCAGTGCGAAAAAAGATTCAGAGTATAAGATACATCGTTATATTTTGCATTTACTGAGGACTAACATTTTGATTCTTTTTTGAGGCATATTGTTACTGTGCTACTTGCTAAGTTTTCTGTGTTAAATAATGTTTTTAAAGCACACCCTATGGAAAGACACTTTGGTTTATTTGATTGGACATTGCACGCCCCAGATTGTTGGAAGTAAGCTGTCATCCAACAGACAAGTGCTGTGCATACTCTTTTTTAACTTGTGTGAGGTAAAACTAACTCTTCCAGAAAGTGCAACACTGACAATCCAAGAGGTGCTAATTTTCTAGAATAAATCACGTATTCCAACACGACAACAATACTATTGCATTCAAAAACTAGAAACTGTTTACGAAAATTGGAGATCATTGAAAAAAAATGCAAAGAGAACTAGTCAAATTCTAAAACAAAGGGAAGAGTTATTTGTGTCAAAGTTGGATGAAATGTTCGATATTGCCCACGAAAAAGCCTTAGAAATGATAGCTATTGAAGAAGATAATATTTTCTTAATAAATCGAAGGCAAGAAGGGCGACCCGGTGTTATGTGTGGTATTGACCTAAAATTGGCTGAATGGGAAAAAAAGAACAGAAGGAAGACGATCCAAAGAAATTCAACGGTTACAGCAAAGCATATGAGAGGCTGAAACAGCAAGAGAATTTATTGAACTGCAATCTGCAAGCAGAAGCGATGAAGAATCAATCATAGACGAAGAGGCGATTCCATCGTGCTCTACGGTTTCAATCAAGATGTCGCAGCAAAAGAAAAGAAAAGATGCATGGAACTTGTAATGTTATAACTCCAGAAATTGTAGCCGCTTTCGACAAATGCAAAGTTAATATAGAAATGCGGTTCACATTTTAATGGCAACAGTTCAAGCATTAAGTCATGATGTTCATGACCAATCAATAAGTAGGTCTTCCATTCAATAATGCAGGCAATGTTTGTGTCATGTGAGAGCAGAAAAATTAAAGGAACGATTCAAAGAAGTTGATCTGCAAGCAGTTGTCGTTCATTGGGATGGAAAATTACGGCCAGCAGTTACAGGTTCTCAGATGGTTGAGCACCTTGTGGTCATAATTAAGTGGAAATATAGGACAAATACTGCAGATACCACAGTTGCAAGGCTCTGCTGGAAAAGAACAAGCTTTAGCAGTACATGAAATACTTACTGGGATACTTAAATACTTATTGGGAGCTTACAAAAAAGGTAAAAGTGTTGTGCTGTGACACTACTGCATCCAACCTCGGCTACTTAAGGGGAATGGCAATTATTTTAGAGCAGATACTGGAAAGAGATCTTTTATATCTTCGTTGCAGACATCATATATTTGAAATCATACTTAAAAGTGTTTTTGAGCTCAAAATGCCCTCTTCATCAGGTCCAGATGTGCAAATTTTCAAACGCTTTCAACAGGCATAGCCTATAAAAAAATTTTAAGTCTGGTATAGAAGAAAAAAATGTTCGACAAGTTTTATGTTCAAACCTAACAGAAATCCAATCTATTATAATGCAGCACCGACAAATGTGACAGACTCGAGATGATTATAAAGAATTCTTAGAGTTAGCAGAAATTTTAATTGGAAACAACACAAAAGAAATATTTTTGAGCTCCAGGAGCATACCATCAAGCGCGATGGATGGCTAAAGCAATTTATTGCTTAAAAATATTTCTGCTTCGTGATGAATTTAAACTTACCATCAAGAAAAAAAGGTGCATATTTTTTGTAAAATATGTATTAAAGCTTGGTTCACAGCACCTTTGGCTCAAGAGGCACCCAACCATGATATACAATTTTTGAAAAAGCTCGTTGAGTATGAATCTGTGGATCTAGATATATCTTGTTTCACAGTTCACAAATTCAAAAATCATTTATGGTATTTATCCCCAAAAGCTTGTGCTTTGGCTTTTTTCGATGAAGGTTTAGCTATTGAAACTAGAATAAAAATAGTACAGAATCTAGTGAAAGACGGTACTCAAGAAAAGGGTGTCAAATGAATCATACTAAAAAATGAGGATATTCATGGACTAACAGATAAGTCTATTGAGGACTTCATTTCAGAAGACAGCAAACAATTTTTTTGGAAGATTTAATATTCACACAGATTTCCTCAATATAGATCCAGCTTCCTGGCCTGAAAGTGAAATATATAAGAAAGCCTCAGTTGTTATGCACCAATTAAAGGTGGTAAGTAACACAGCTGAAAGAGGGGTTAAGTTGATAGAGGAATACAACAAAATAGTAACAAAAAATGAAGACCAGAAACAATTTCTATGCAAGTTGTCACTAAAAAAAAAGACTAGCAAAAAAAAAAAAAAAAAAAATGGAGTGAGATTGTCAATTGTTTTCCATTTGTTGATATTTCTGTCATTATCTGTACATAATCTGTATTTATGTACAGATAATGACAAACCCTTTTTTAACCATTAAACAATTTTAAGGGATGCCTCTGAAAAATTAAAGGAGTTGAATATTTTGGACCACCCTAGACGTAATGTTCACTTAGAATTCAGGCAAGAAAAGATCCCACACCCAGAGTAATATTTTATCCTTTATTACTGGAAAAAAAAGTAAAATTGAAAATGACAGTTAGACCACATCCGTTATTTCATATGAAGATGGATTTAGATTGAAGTCTACAGATTGTGATCATGATCAAAATCAAAAGATCATAATATGGATAAATGAAAATAGTGGTTTAATTATTTTTAATTTAAAATACAAAAACAGTC
Source organism: Macrothele yani (assembly GCA_039090855.1). Classification (NCBI taxonomy): domain Eukaryota; kingdom Metazoa; phylum Arthropoda; class Arachnida; order Araneae; family Macrothelidae; genus Macrothele; species Macrothele yani. Next base: position 859,455 of record CM076995.1, read on the forward strand.
ATGAAATATTATATTTTCATAACAGTCATACATATTTCCAGAGTGTACTATGTTTAAATTTTGAAGCAAACATATTTCCTCACTTAGTACTTTAAAAAACACTCAAAATTTTCATTTTTAAGATTTAGAAATTTGGGGAACCCCCTCCCCCTCCAGAAATTTTTTTCGGCTGTAGCACTGTTATCGCCACAGGTTAATCTGAAGCTCTTGCAATAGAAGATTTATAACTTTTTTTGGCATCTTGCCAAGAATGTTGCATTAAGTTAACAGTGAGAAAGTTTAAGCAGGGAAAAAGCTTAAGTGGCGGGAAAACAAAAGCTTTCCCTATAAAAGCATGCCCAGCGGCACGTGTTATTATCGTGCTATTGCAATAAAATTTCGCAGATATTTTTTCTTGAAATAGAACAATTTTAAAGGGGTGAGACTTAAAAATTAAAGGAGTTGAATATTTTGGGCCACCCTAATGTACATGTATAGTACATACAAAAATGTAATCTTACATTTCTTCACTTTTCAAAATAGTCATCTATAACAGTTTGGTTACAGATACTGGATCATTCAATCACATTTTCCAAATGGGCAAGTGCATGGAAAGTCTCTGGCGTCATATTCGGCATTGACTCGACAAAATTTCGAAGTTTTTCGATTAATGACTTAGCTTCTCGGCAAGTCACTTTTGGTAGAGGTGATTCCTCAATTTCATCTTCTTCCTCTGATACAACTTTTACTTCAGCAATGATATCTTTGCCACTTAATTCCCCGGTCACTGCAACATTTCCATCAACTTCAACAAAATCTTGAAAAGTCCCACTTTCTTCAGTATGTAATGCCATAGCAAGATGTTGCCAGTCTTCATTTAGCTGTTGATTATCTTCATTTTCACTGAAAGGATCATCTGGATGCTTTCCATTTTCAGCATTTCGAATGAATCCTGTCTTTTTGAAACAATTAACTATATTTTCTTCAGTGACGTCCCTCCAAGCTCTGTCAGAGATATGCATCACTGGCAAAATGTCCACGTTAGTTGACTTTTCTTCATCAATGTCAGCAATGCATTTTTGTACAACTTTGTGATGATATTTTACCTTAAAACTCTGAATAATACCTAGGTCTAGAGGCTGTAATTCAGAAGTTGTATTTGGTGGCATGAACTCAACTTTTACAGATTTTAATTTAGGCACTTTATTATGCGATGTACAGTTGCCCAAGAAAAGAACAATATTGCGCTGTTCACCAGACATTTTTCTGTCTAATTCCTTTAACCAATTAGTGAAAATTTCTTCAGTCATCCAAGCCTTTTTGTTTGCTCAATCAGTCATTGCAAAAGATTTGATTCCCAAAAAACATCAAGGTTTAGCAGATTTACCTATCAGAATACATTTGAGCTTTTCAGAACCATCCATATTAACACAAAACAGCAAAGACAACTTTTCTTTGCTTCTTTTCCCGCCATGACATGCTTCACCTTTAATGGCCATAGTTTTATCAGACATACACTTAAAAATAATCCTGTCTCATCAGCATCGAAAATCAGGGCTAGAGAATAAGGAAGGGCTGGCCCACCAGGCAGTCAAAAGCAAGTCGCTTTGTTGGAAAGGACGTGACGTCACTGCGAGTACACTGATGATTTGGGATGCTGCCTTCAAAGGCAGAAGTCATAGCTGTCGGAGTAAGCTAAACACCTTTCCGCGTATTATATATTTTTTACACAACTCAGAATGCTATATAATATCATCATCATCATTGTCAACCATTATCAATCCACTGCTGGATGAAGGTCTCTCCAAGTTTCCTCCACAACGGTCTGTCTTGTGCCAGTCTCCTCCATGTCACTCCCACATACTTTTGAATTTCATCCACCCATCTCCCATGTGGTCTTCTTCTGGGTCTTTTCCTGTCCCTTCGAATCCAATCTAAAATTTCGGCTGTCCATCGATGGTCTGTCCTTCTGGCAGTATGTCCAGCCCATTGCCATTTCAGGGATTTAACTCTGATCATGATGTCTTCCACTCTTGTCATTTTTCGGATCCACATGTTCCTCTTCTTATCTCTCCTGGTTACACCAAGCATGCACCTCTCCATGCCTCTATGCATTGTCAGCAGCCTTTGTATGTCTCTTTTAGTTAAGGTCCACGTCTCTGCACCATACGTAAGCACTGAAAGGATGCATTGATCAAACACTTTTCTTTTAAGACATAATGACATATTGCTCTTGAAAATTATGCTGTTTCTTCCAAAAGCTCTCCAGGCAAGTTTTGTACGCCGATTAATTTCTTCATCAATGTGACCCTCACTTGATATCTGCTGTCCAAAATAAACGTACGTGTCTGTTATCTCCAGCTTTTCTCCATCAATCGATAAATCTTCATTTCTTGTAAAAGCATTGAACATCACTTTTGTCTTCTGAAAGTTCATTTTTAATCCCACTTCTTTACTCTTGTCAGCAAGTTCCTGGATCGTACTCTGCAGCTCTGATGGGGTGGTTGCAAAAATGACTATGTCATCAGCAAAACGAAGGTGGGTTAGATAATCTCCATTAATCTTTATCCCTTTGTTTTCCCAGTTCAGTGATTGATAGACATTTTCCAATCTGGCATTAAAGAGCTTCAGAGATATGGTGTCACCTTGTCTCACTCCTTTTACAATTTTTATGTGTGTTGTATTTTCAAACAGCCGAATCTTTGCACTTGCATTTTCATAGACGTTATTAATAATATTAATGTACACATTTTCAATACCGCAGGATTTCAGAGCCATTGTAACTGCTGATGGTTTCACCGAATCAAAGGCTTTTTCATAATCGATAAAAGCCATGCACAATGGAAGTTCATATTCCCTCGCTCTTTCAATTAGTTCTCTCAGTATGTGGATATGATCTATTATGCTGTAGCCACTCCTGAATCCAGCTTGTTCTCTCGGTTGAGCCATGTCCAGTGTCACCTTCAAGCGGTGTGAAAGAACTTTAGTGAAGATTTTATAAACCACTGATAGGAGGCTGATAGGTCTGTAGTTCCCGAGATCCTCAATGTAACCTTTTTTATGTAGCAAGATCATTGTAACGTTGTTCCAATCCTCAGGAATCTTTCCTTCATTAAGGCATCGAGTGAAAATTTGGGCGAGTACTGTTTCGATTTCTCCACTTGCTTCTTGTATGATGTCTACAGTAATTCCATCTTCTCCTGTAGCTTTTCCCCGCTTCATGTTCTTGGTTGCACATGCAACTTCTGCTGGGAGGACTGACTGGAAGAACTCTGGTACTGGTACCTTTCATGATGTCTGGAGTACATGTATCATCCCTTTCATATAATTTGGAGTAGAAATCTTTCACTCTTGTCAAAATTCTGCCTCTATTTCTTGTTACAGAACCATCTTCTTTTCTCAGTGCCATAATCTGTTTTCTTCCCTTACTGAGATGTCCCTTTGCTATCTTTAGGCTTTGGTTGTTTTCAATTGCTTTCCTTACTAGTTCACAGTTGAATTTCCTGACGTCTTCTGTGATACTTTTTCGTACTGTCTTGCATAGCTCTATATATTCCACTTTGGAAGTCACATCTTCTTTAGTTGTCCTCATCTCTCTTCTTTTTGCATCAACATTTTGGTTTTTCCTGATAATTTGTTCACATGCAACTTGTTCTTAGACCCAGCTAATTTTGTTGCTGTTTCCATAAGAGCTTTGGTTACTTTTCTGTTAACTTCAGAAATATCCACTTCTTCCGATGTTAGGCCTTCTAAAGCAGAGAATCTGCTCTTTAGTTCCAACTTGAAGGCATTATGGTCTTTTTGAGGTTGGTTATGTCAATACATTTTGTTTGTCTTATGAGCTTGCCACGTTCGAGTTTAGTGTTGAGGTGCATCTTACATCTCACCAATCTATGGTCACTACCTGTGTTGAACTTGTTTAGCACACTGCAGTCTTCTATGGCAAATTTTTTGTTACACATTATAAAATCAATTTCACTTGTCGTCCCATTTGGAAGTCTCCATGTCCATTTCCTGTGTGGCTTTTTCTTGAAAAAGGAGTTCAAGATGAAAAACCCTTCTGCCTCTGCAAACTCTACGAGAGTATTTCCACGCTGGTTTCTGTTGCCGTGACCGAATTTACCTACTGAAGTTTCATTCTGTTGCTGTTGCCCTATTTTTGCATTGAAATCTCCCATAATTATCTTCAAGTGCTGCTTACCTTTATTATTTAGATCACGAATTTCCTCATAAAATTCTTCAATTTCTTCTTCAGCATGACTTGTGGTGGGTGCATAAGTTTGAATAATCTGAGCCTAGTATCTTCTCCAGAGTTGGATAACAAGTCGTGCAGCTCTGTCAGAGGAACTTTAAACTTCTACAACTTTATCCTTCAGTTTCTTGTTTATTATAAATCCAACACCACTAGTTCTGCCAGTATCTGTCCCATGATAGTAGAAGAGATGTCCACTTTTCAGTTAAATGAGATCTTCTCCTTTTCTCCTTACCTCACTTAGCCCGACGATGTCCCACTTGATCCTTTGTAGTTCCTCTTCCAATTCAAGAAGCCTTGAATCAGAAGATAGGGAGCGTCCATTATACGTAGCCAAGGTTAGCATCAGATGGCAGCCTAGTCCGGTCCTCCGGGGATTCTTAGCACCCTCTGCTTTCATGTCGCACTGGCCGCTGCCTTGGCCAGGTACATTCCAGCTGCCGGAGACTGAGGGCCAAGATTTAAGTTGTGGAGTCATTTTGGAGGGGTCTGGCCATAACTCACCACGCTGGCCAAGCGGGTTGGTGAGTGTGGGACAGCATTTCCACTAATCCCGATGGTATAGTTATACCGCTATTGGAGGTCGTCAGAGCCCCTTTAGTGGGAACAGCATGTACCACGAGAAGGCAGGGTTGACATTTGTCAAGGAGAGGCTGTGATGTTACTCATCACCTGACCTTACATCCCCTATATAATATATATATATCGTAACAAGTAACATTTTTGTTTATTTTATCGGAAGGCGTAAATAATAGAAAGAGAAAAATGTATTAACATACCTGTATAGTTAAAAAGGAGGAAGATATTCACCAGGTTTAGATATTGACATCGTCGTGCTACGTTTTTTAATGGCAGAATTTATCCATTTGGTTTTCTTTTGATTTGATTTTCTTTCCGACACTAAATCTTTGATGTGATTAATAGACCAAATTCTGATAAATGTTCGTATGTGCCAATAAATTTTCACAGCTTCTTTTCAGGTGCCAGGAAATCTTTCTTCTATTACAGTTTTTAATTTTCAAATTATGCTTTTCTTTCGGGAAATCTCTGTCCTGTGAATTGACTTAAAAATTATTTCAAATTGATCTACCGTTCTCATCCACTTTGGAGAAGGCACTGTTAGTCCCCCGAGTGATAAAGTTTTAATCCATTGAGCAGGTGGAAAATTTTCGGCACTTCTAGAAATTGTTCCGAGGGAGGGATCTTTATCACGTAAGCTATAGGCAATATAACCTGCGACATAACTCAGAGCTTGTTTCTCAGCATTACATTTGATCAAATGATCGTGTGTAGAGGATTTTAGGAAGGGAGTGTCTGACCCCAGGTCTTAAACAACCTTAGAAATAGGAAGCTAGGAGATTTGGGCTAGAGTGCCCGATAGAAAAGTGACACGGAAGCGAAGTAGAAAGGGAGAGGAAGACGCCCTTATTTATTAACGGGGGGCCAGTACCCGGGGTCTGACGGCTTAACGTGCCCATCCAACGCACAGTGGATGTTTAACGGATCGAGCGTTCGTACCTGCCTGGGATCGAACCTGAGGTCCTTTCCGTGGTAGTCACGAACGTTGCCCACTAGGCCACCCGCCGCCCTCAGCATTACATTGCTTATCTTGAACTGTTTTAAGTACGTCGTCGTCCCAACCTTGCGGCCATGGCTCATTACAAATTTTTTCTAAAGCTTCTAATTCTAAGTCATCTGCGTTTATTTCTCCAGATATTTCATCAAGAATTTCTTGATTATCAGCTGTAGTGAAAGCTTCTTTTAGTAGCTCTGCTGTCAAATATGTTTGGAGCGTTTTACCTTCTTGAAACTCTGTATTACCTTTTTTGGACAAATTAGGCAATTTATTTGCCAGCAATATGTGTTTTAAACGACTAATAAATTCCGTAGGTGAGGGGTGGTCATAAAAAGTACCTATGCCTCTTATTTGACTGAACAAACTCTCCAGGGCATCTCGAGTCAAATGAGTAGTTAAAATGTAACGGACTCCACGAAGTGTTAAATCCTCGTAGAGACCGAGAAGAGAAGAAATTGAGACAAGAATGCCTTTTTGGAAAGGCAGCATGTGTTTTCTCCCCATTACTCTGAGATTCAGTATTTCTGACTTCATTTTGTTCTTAATTTCCTTTTGTTGTATAAAAACGGGGAATATTACCAAAACCTGCTTTTAGAGGTTTGCTTTTTTTTTTCTCTAGGGTGTGGGTAATTGCTATTCATAATGTCAAAAAATGAATCTACTAAATTGAAGAAAACTGCAGTGCTTTTATGCTCTGTTAGATATTCAATACCCTTTGCAGTGGTGGCTGAAAACAAAGTTTTTGCTAGGCCTACTTTTTGCCTCTCGTTCGCTTTGATTACTATATAGCACAGCAGCAATTTAGGACACAACTTTTTCTCCCCAGAATCCTTCTCGAAAACTTCTTTGATGATGCCAGTTTGGAGCACAGATCCGTCCTGCAAGACAAGTCCATGGTCTATGAAATGATTGCGTAAATTTTTTAAATAGTGAGAAGGATCTGCAAAAACCCAAATCTTAGAACTATCGTCCAGCACATGATTAAAAAGGATTTTTCGGGAGAAATTAATAATTCCTTCCACAAGGTCATACAACCACCTAAATCTGAAACAATCACTTTTACTATATTTCTTGTTTTTTCAAGGTTTACAATTACTTCAAACACAAGCCCTTTATTCATTGTACGTTGAAAGTCAAAATACACGGGTTGTTTCCAGGAAGACAATGTTCCTCTAACCAAAATAACTAACATCTTTGAGTATGGACTTAAAATCTGGTCCATCCCTGTGTCGTAACACACTTTACTATCAACGTGTACTTCATCAAAGCTTAAGATGCAGACTTTGTCATTTTCGGAAAGGGTTTCCCTATTTTTCCGCATAAGGAGCAAAATATTATGCAGAATTCTGGGATGACACCTAAATTTAAAACACCATCACTTTAACGTGCTAGCACTTGGCAAAAGAATGCCAATTTTACACTTCCAAGATTCGTAAGTTTTTATAGAAATAGCCCTAGTTACTATTCCTTTAGACATATCTTCTTCTGTCCATTTGTTAATAATTTTTTGTGTTGTGAAGAACTTTATCTGTGTTGGTGTAACAATTTCCCTGTGGTTCATTTCCATCTGTTCAAGTATTTTATTTTTCATATTAGCTTTTGACAGGGCATTTCGTATTAGCACAATTTCTGCTCTCTTATTTCGTATGCTGATATTTTATTGACGCAAAACTCAAACAGTATTTTTGGGTTTGGTTTTCAAGCTACGTATTTGCAAGCAACTTTGTCGATGTGTAATTTTTCAGGACTTGGCTCCGGAGTTTGATTCAACGCCCTTATATGGATATCTCTCTTAATTCTTCTATGTTCTCGGCTTGTATGTACTGTTCATTTTTCATTCAGTAAATTCAAATTGGGAACAGCTGTGGGTTTCAGAATTTTTTTTTTCAGGATGCCCAAGCAGGCGATTTTGCATGTCATCTTGTAGTCTGAATTTTGGAAATGATCACCACATATTCTTGCATTTCCAACTTTAAACTTGTCAGCACGCTTACACTGAACAATCCATTCTTTTATCACATTAACATTTGAAGGGAAAACATGGTAAATAATGCCACATTCTTTTGTTTTCTTATGCGTATTTGTACAATTAGCGACAGCACAGGATGAATGCATGTTGCGTATTACTTTGAATGAAAAAAATATAAAAAATAGATGCTGAATTTTAGTTAAAATAAAATTTACATCAGTAAAAAACAGACGTTAATAAACAACTACGAGTACATAAACCACTACTAGTAAATGGAGAGCAACAGAAATAAACTGCACAGAACGACTGGAATGTCACCATACTCCGGACCTGAGTTGGGACAGGGGTCACCGAGTGTCCTCGCAGTGACGTCACAGCGCCTTCCGATTCCCCCTCGGTCGGAGCACGAAACTGAGATCGCTACACAAAAGGATGAGCCAGCCCTTCCTTTTTCTCTAGCCCTGATTGAAAACATTTTTTGGATTGTATTTTTCCAGGATTGGTGACAATACTCTCTTTTTCCAGTCCGTGCACAATTCTTGGTCGACCCTAGCACTTTCACCACACATCTTCAGAAAAGTTATGTTGCTTCTTTTCTTGAAGTTCTCAAACCAACCATTACTCACTTTAAAATCTGTGTGTCTCAACGTTTTCCCCAAAATCTTCAGCTTTTTCTTTTACTAGAGTTGCACCAAAAGGCAAGTTCTGTGAACGGCATTTGCTAATCCATTTCATTAAGCATGTTTCAACATCCGGGAATTCAGAGCTTCTAATTTTTTTCCTTTTCCCATGGTTGTCATCAAAACGCTTTACAATCTTTTCTTTATTTTTCAGAATTGTTGATAAAGTACTGCTAGGGATCTCGAAATCTTTCACGATCTTGTTTTTCTTTTTACCACCTTTCTCTACAGCTTCTATGACTCGCATTTTTATCAGCTATCGAGAGAATATTCAACTTACGTTTAGTAGACATTGTTTTAGCGGTATTCAGATAGGCGTCCGTCGAAAGAATGGAAGGAAAGCTTTGGCAGCGCAGTGAGCAGCCTAATTGGGTGGCCTAATCTGTTGATGCTGAGAGGAAGCACTTCGCGTTCCCATGCCTTCCCGACTGACTGTCGTCATTCCAGGTGATTTAAACAACTGCAATTTTTTTTTATGCTTCCCTCTGTGCGTCGGAGGGTGGGAGTGGGGGTGGGGTTGCTGAAAGGGTAACTCAGAGGGCTTGAGCTCCTATCAGGTTTCCTACCAGCTTCAAGTTTTTCCTTGTGACGGTCAAACACTCTTGGGTATTCTGGGAGTTCTTTTTTTTGTTTAATTCAATGATGGCAAAGGGAAAAATTTGAGATATTGAGTGAGATTAGAAAAATTCCGAGTTAATTAACGAGTTTGTTTTATATTAGTTTTCTATTACGCGTGAAGGGAAATGAAAATATTTTCGACATATCGAAGTTCAACTGTATATAAAAGTGAAAGTATGTTTGCATATTTGTATGTTTGTTCTGCATACGTTCCTAAACGGTCAGATGGATATTTGCACCAAAATTGTCATACACGCTCTTCATCTCCCAGATTAAAATACAGGCAGGAAAATTTTTAGAAATTCCATCTCTAAGGGGGTCAAAAGGGGTCAAATGTGTTTTTACAGGGCCCTCTATAGACTGGGTGAAAGTCAGCTGCTGGGGTATTACTCCGCGTGTCAGAGCAACGGTCGTCAGGTGACGCCCGACTCCTCGCAAGCTTCCTCTTTTCAAGCATATGGGAAAGAGTTTTTGAGAATTACTATAAAAAAAAAAAAAAAAAAAAAACAGCGGGAGATACGGAAACCCCATTACCAGCAATGCATGTTAAAAAAAGCCAAGAAATTGATTTCCGAGAGAATGTAAACAATGACTGAGGTCCGATTTCGGAAAATTCATTTAAAAAAAAAAAAAAAAAGCACACATTTCCCCACTCTGGGTCGGCAGGAAGTGCATTGTTGTATATGTTTGCCATTTAAAATTTCAGGGCGAGTTAAAGTGCGCAGTTCCATCCCTAAGGAGGTCAAATGTGTTTTTACGGGGCCTTATATAGACTGGGCGAAAGTCGGCTGCTGGGGTATTACTCCGCATGTCAGAGCAATGGTCGTTAGGAGACGCCTGACTTCTCACAAGCTTCCTAGGTTCAGGCATACGGGGAAGAGTTCTTGAGAATTACTTTAAAAAAAAATCACCAGTGAAACATAAGGTCAGTGGCAGAAGATACGGAAACCCCATTACCAGCGACGTATGTTTAAAAAAGCCAAGAAATCGATTTCTGAGGGAATGTAAACAATGACCGAGGTCCCGATTTCGGAAAATTCATTAAAAACACACACACACACATTTTTCCAATGCGGGGCTGCAGGAAGTGCATTGTTGTATATGTTTGTCATCTCGAGTTTTTAGGGCGACTTAAAGTCCGCAGTTCCATCCCTAAGGGGATCAAAAAAAGGTCTAATGTGTTTTTACGGGGCCCTACATAGACTGGGTGAAAGTCGGCTGCTGGGGTATTACTCCGCGTGTCAGAACAATGGTCGTCAGGTGACACCTGACTCCTCACAAGCTTCCTCGGTTCATTCATACGGGGAAGAGTCCAAATGTTCATGTATCATTCTCAATGGTTTTCTAAGCAATTTGCTAGAAAGTGCCTTATCTACACTCTAGAAAGCTGATTGCAGAGTGCATTGTTGTACAAGTTTGCTATTTCGAGTATTTAGGGTTCAGAATGGCCATTTTAAATTGTGATAAGGTGTTGTCAGAACGGCAGGTACAAATAAAGTACTACTTTGTGATTCAGAGCGAATAATTTTTAAGTGCTCTTTTCATCAAGTGTGGGAAAATGCCTCCAAAAAAAACAGAAACCCATTGGACAAGTTCAGCCGAAAGCAAAGAAAGTAAATTCATTTCGAGCAAGGGAGACAACCGAACAACGTGATCGATGGTAGGATTTTTTTTTTTTATAGTGCAATTTACATTGTTACTTGAAAGCAAACTTTGTCTATCCCGGGTAATGCGGGGTACCTCCGCTAATATTTCTCCTTTCTTTTTTTTATTAAATCCTTCCACACATCTGGCATTATATAGGGATCATGAATTACAAGCTCTTTTTCTATTTTTTTTCAGTACTAAGTGATTCTGAATATCTCAATTCCCATTCATTTTTATGTTTGATTTCTACTTTTACTTCTTCAAATTTTGGTACTACATTTTCTTTTATACACACCTTATCATCGCTGTTTTATTTTATTTTCTTCTCCAGTTTCCTTCATGCTGCTGTACTCTTTTTTTAATCTGTTCTTTCTAGATCCGTAATAATACATTTTTTTCTCATTTTTGTTCTTATTCGGAGTTTGTCTATCCTTATGTAAAGGTATTCTATATACCCCTGCATGGTTCATTATATTATGTTTCTGTTTTGTATTATTCACTAATGTTCCTATAGTGTTCTCCGTATGTCCCAAACCTTTTTTATATTTTCCAAAAGCATTATTCAATCACTCACTAGTATGAGGTATGTAAGGAAAATCACTTACATATTGTTTTCAATCTTCTTTTTTTACAATTCTTCCTGTTTCTTCGTTTATTGAAACAATTTTTTCTTTTTAATTCTTAATTAAGTTGTTAACGTATTGTATTGTATATCCAAAATTCCTAGCCATTGTCTTTATTCTTGATATTTCTTCCTCTCTATATCTTCCTAATAATATATATATTCTTCCTTTCTATACATTCTTGATATTTCTTCCTCTCTATTAATTTGCAACTAAATACACAGAACAATATGATTCCATAAAGCTAACAGTGCAACTCGAAAATCAACAACAAATCCCATTTTTAGATGTAACGGTAATCAAAACAAAATCAAGACTAAAATATAAGGTACAAAGCCTGAGCAAGTAGCCAAATTGATACCTCAACAATCTTTTTATCCTGAGAAACAAAAAGAAATGCATTATATAATTTAATAACTAGAGCATTCACACATTCCAGTGAAAAACAATATAAAGAGGAAGAAATATCAAGAATAAAGACAATGACTGGGAATTTTGGATATGCAATACAATATGTTAACAACTTAATTAAGAATTAAAAAGAAAAAAATGTTTCATTAAACGAAGAAAAAGGAAGAATTGTAAAAAAAGAAGAAGATTGAAAACAATATGTAAGTGATTTTCCTTACATACCTCATACTAGTGAGCGATTGAATAATGCGTTTTTTTTTTTTTTTTTTTTTTGATTGGAGGTTTAACGACCGCCGTGAGCAACTCAATGGGCTATAAGCAGTCGCCCGTCCCTAATTTAGGGTCACTGGTTCCAGGGAAGGGCGAGAGCCAGTGCCGTAAGACAAACACAACATCCATGCCTGACCGGGATTCGAACCCGGACCCCTTACGGACGAATGATCAGAGGCCAACGCCTTAGACCACTGCGCCACCGGGGCGGCATAATGCGTTTGGAAAATATAAAAAAGGTTTGGGACATAAGGTGAACAACACTATAGAAACATTAGTGAATAATACAAAACAGAAACAAAATACAGGGTAATTCAAAATGATTGCCCTGATTACAAATGACAATAGCGTGTTTATTAAGATAAATAGACAGCTGATATCCGTACACAAGAAAGAAGGAAGTTCAGAATTTTATTGGAACCTACTGCTGTGTTGCTATGGTGACATAGAAAAGTGAGCTGGCCGTGCACCAAAGCCAGTGGGAAGAAATGGCAACTGCAGCAGAAAAGGACAGAACAACAGGGTTTTCTGCAAGTGGCCCCCTAGGTCTACCGGACCTTACTCCTTGCGACTTCTTTTTGTGGGGGCATGTCAAACACTATGTGTATGTGCCACCTTTGCCGAGAACTCTGCAAGAACTAAAGATGCCCATTCCCCTTGCACTGGCATCAGTGACTATGGACATGCTTCATAATGTATGGGGTGAAATGGGTTACAGTTTAGATGTCTGCATGACCCAGGGGAGTCACATAGAACATTTGTAAGGTATGGAAACAAAATTCTAAACTTCCTTCTTTATGGTGCAACAATGCGATCTCTGTATCTATGTTCATAAACCAGCTATTGTCATTTGTAATTGGGGCAATCATTTTGAATTACCCTGTATTATGAACCAAGCAAGGGTATACACTGAGTGGCTACTTTATTATGACCACCTGACAGTTTTAAACAAATGAGCTATGGCTGCATGCTGTTGCCGCCAGAGGGCGAGGCTAGTATAAAAAGGGAAAGCTTAGTGCTT